>JAANYP010000236.1:92337-164569 GCA_020465985.1 Centrapalus pauciflorus
AGATGGCATCTGGACAGTGGATGCTCTAGGCAAATGACAGGCAATTCTGAATGCTTGTCAAATTTCAAAGGTTTTGATGGAGGTTTTGTTGCATTTGGAGGCAACTCAAAAGGAGGTAAGGTTACAGGTAAAGGTAATGTTAATGCAGGCAACATGACATTCCATGATGTTCTGTATGTTGAACAGCTTAAGTACAATTTATTGAGTGTCTCTCAAATCTGTGACAAACAAAACATTGTTCTGTTCACAGATTCTGAGTGCATTGTTCTTTCAAAGGATTTCAAAATTCCTGAAAATCTTGTTTTACTTAGAACACCAAGAAAGGACAATGTTTACTGCTTAGACACAGCTCTTTTGACTAAATCAAATACTTTAAGCTGTTTAATATCCAAAGCATCATCAAATGAGTCTGCTCTTTGGCATAGAAGGATGTGTCACATGAACTTCAAGTCCATGAATGATTTAGTTAAAAAGAATCTGGTAAGAGGATTACCACAAAAGGAGTTCATTTGTGATGATCATTGTGTAGCATGTCTTAAAGGTAAGCAACACAAAACTTCTCATAAGGCTAAAGAAGTAAATTCAATCTCATCTGTTCTTCAGTTGTTACATATGGATCTATTTGGTCCAACATCTGTTTTGAGTTTGAATAAAAGGGCATACTGTTTAGTCATTGTTGATGATTTCACCAGATTTACTTGGGTTTACTTTCTTAGTTCCAAAGATGAAACTGCTGAGTTAGTTAAGTCTTTTATCCTTAAGATAGAAAACCAATCCAATTCCAAAGTTAAGGTGATAAGATCAGACAATGGAACTGAATTTAAAAATCAAATTCTAAACAGTTTCTGTGAGTCCAAAGGCATTGCTAGACAATATAGTGCACCAAGAACACCACAGCAAAATGGTGTAGCTGAAAGAAAGAATAAAACATTAATTGAGGCTGCTAGAACAATGCTAGCTGATTCAAATCTGCCAATGACTTTCTGGGCAGAAGCTGTTAATACAGCCTGTTATGTTCTAAATAGGGTTCAAGTTGTCCAATCTCAAGGAAAAACTCCCTATGAGTTATTCCATAACAGAAGTCCCCTAATAGCTTTCTTCAAGCCTTTTGGATGCCCATGTACTATTCTTCACACTAAGACTCACTTAGGGAAGTTTGAGAGTAAGGCTAAGAAGGATTCTTTGTAGGATACTCAACTCAAAGCAAAGCCTATAGAGTATACAACAGTGTGTCTAAAACAATTGAAGAAAGTGCCAATGTTGAATTTAATGAAAATACTGCTAATATCAAAGGCACTGGTCCTGATTGGTTGTTTGATTTAGATTCACTAACAAATTCTCTGAGCTTTGTTGAGTATACTGCAGAAGCTGATGCATACAGGGTTGAAGATGCTAACACGAATTCTCATGCTGCCAATACAATTTCTCATGCTGTTGGCACAAAGTCTCAGACTGCTGATTCAACAAGTTGGGATGATTTCACCACTCTACCACTTCTGTCTTGTGATCCTCCAGGGGTCCTGAATGATACAAATCCAGACACTGAAGTGCCACTCCAAAGTTCTGAAAGAACAGCCCCAACACAACAGGAAACAGTTCCAGATTCAAGTCAAGCTGTTCCAGAAACTGAACCATTCACTGGTTCTGATGGAGATGATACAAACCTTAGAACCTCTTTTCAAACAGAGAGAGAGCCCACACTAAGAGTTCACAAGTATCACCCTCTCAATCAAATACTGGGTGATCCAAGCACTCCTGTTCAAACAAGGAAGATGGTTCACAATGAGACTGCTGCTGCTGAACAAGCAGTTACTGAATTCAGTCTAGCTGCTTTTGAACATGCCTGTTTCATGTCTCAATTGGAACCTAAAAAGGCATCAGAAGCATTAAAAGATTCATCCTGGATTGAAGCTATGCAAGAAGAGCTTTTACAGTTCAAAATTCAGAATGTATGGACTCTGGTGGATCTTCCTAAAGGTAAGAGAGCAATATGTACAAGATGGGTGTTCAGAAACAAGAAGGATGAGAGAGGGATAGTCATCAAGAACAAAGCAAGACTAGTAGCACAAGGGTACACTAAAGAAGAAGGAATAGATTATGATGATGTCTTTGCTCCAGTAGCAAGAATTGAAGCCATCAGACTATTTCTAGCATATGCAAGTTTCAAAGGATTTAAAGTGTATCAAATGGATGTTAAGTCTGCTTTCCTGTATGGGACAATTGAAGAGGAAGTGTATGTGTGTCAACCTCCTGGTTTTGAAGACTACAAGTATCCAGACAAGGTGTACAAGCTAGACAAAGCTCTCTATGGTCTTCACCAAGCCCCCAGAGCATGGTATGACACACTGTCCTCATATCTTCTACAGAATGGATTCAAGAGAGGCACTCTGGACAAAACACTCTTCACTAAAATCAAAGCTGAGATTCTACTTGTCCAAATCTGTGTTGATGACATCATCTTTGGCTCAACTAATGATAGTTTGTGCAAAGAATTTGAGGCCCTAATGCACAAAAAGTTTCAAATGAGTTCAATGGGAGAACTTACATTCTTTCTAGGGCTGCAGGTTAAACAGAAGCCTACTGGTCTATTCATAAGTCAATCGAAGTATGTCAAAGACATCTTGGAAAAGTTTGGCTATCAAGACACAAAGGTTGCAAGCACTCCAATGGATCCTCATAAACAGCTCCATACAGACAAAGATGGCATAGATGTGGACATTCATCTATACAGATCCCTTATAGGATCTCTCATGTATCTAACATCTTCTAGACCTGATATAATGTTTGCTGTCTGTGTGTGTGCTAGGTTTCAATGCTCTCCAAAGGATTCTCACTTGGTTGCTGTTAAGAGAATCTTTAGATATCTTAAAGGCCAACCACATTTAGGCCTATGGTATCCTAAGGACTCTCCTTTTGAACTAACTGCTTATTCTGACAGTGACTATGGTGGATGCAACATTGACAGAAAATCCACAACTGGTGGATGTCAATACTTAGGAGCAAGACTGGTCTCTTGGCAATGCAAAAAGCAAACAACTGTCTCCACATCATCCACTGAAGCAGAATACGTAGCAGCTGCAAGCTGCTGCTCCCAGGTAATGTGGATTCAAAATCAGCTAAGAGACTATGGTATGAATTTCCTATCCACTCCTATTTACATTGACAATTCAAGTGCAATGAGCATTGTGCAAAACCCAGTGAAATTCCCGAAAACCAAGCATATAGAAATCAGATTTCACTTCATCAGAGATTGTAATGAAAAGAAGTTAATCCAAGTTACCAAAATACATACAGATGATCAGCTAGCTGATCTATTTACAAAACCTTTTGATGTGGGAAGGTTCACTTTCCTAATATCAAATATTGGTATGGTAAACATGGATTAATTGGTTTTCATTATTATCTACTCAGTATGCTAATTTAAGGGGGAGACACTGTTCCATAGAAAAGTTGCACAATTTTACACTAACAGCATGAGTATTTTCTCATGCTGCTAGTTCATTTTCTCGGACTGCTAGTTATTTTCACTTGATCTGTCAAAGTGTGCAGGGTATTTGGGTAATTTTTCAAATGTGTGCGCGGGACCCAACCTTTTCGAAACCTTTAAAGGTCCCAGTTTCGTTCAGTTGTAACTACCAGTTACATATTTTCCTTCTATGGCCTTCTACTTTCTCTCTGAACGAATCACACATTCTTCTTTCAAACCCTAAAACTATCGTTTGATCAACCATGGAGTTCGTAAAAGAACACAACTGCCTCCCATACACTCTGAAACATGCTGAACTCCAGCCATTCCATGATATGATGGATTTCCTCAGGCACTCCCATATCAACCATGCCCTCAATATCAATCCCACCATATACATATCGCATATTGAACAGTTCTGGAACCGTGCCACTTTTCAAACCATCAATGGTATTCCTACCCTTCTATCCAAAATTGATGGCACTCCCATCACCATCACTGAGGAATCCATTCGGCACCATTTGCATCTTCAAGATGCCTCAGGTATAACAGACCTATCCCTTCAAGCTTTACATTTTGGTCTTCAAAACATTGGTTATAGGGGCCCTGCTGATTCTTTTACTTTCTTAAAAGCCCATTTTTCTCCTAAATGGAAATTTCTTGTACATATTATTCAACAGTGTATGAGCCCCAAAAGAACTGGTTGTTCAGAATTTTCTTCTAACATAGCCACTGCCTTAGTGTGCTTTTCAACAGGCCAACGGTTCAATTTTTCAAACATGATTTTTCAGGGGATGTTAAGGCATCATTCCCTAAAGAATGGGAAGTTTTTAATGTATCCAAGATTTTTGGCAGAAATCATTGCACACACCTGCACTACTTCTCATTTACATAAGAGGATACATATTTCCCATAGGCACTCACTATCTTCTATCAAAAGGCTGATAAAGCCAAGTGCCAATTTTGTCAGTGTAGATGTTCCATTGCCCTCTGCAATGATGAACATCATTTCAGGAAACAGAGGAGAGGGTCTTGAGCAGGCTCAGCCTAACATCATACACAAACTCCCACTGATCCTTTTGTACAGCCAACACGCCCACTCAGAAATATATACAAAAGAAAAAGGGGACCAGGAGCTCCTTCCTCCTCCTCCCATCAGCAAGAGCCATATATCCCTGTGCAGGAGGATACTCCTGCACAGCATATCCAAAGGGAACCACTAGAGGAAACTCCCACCCTCACTCAGGAGGTGAACATCTCTTCAGAGATGGTTCATATGGGTTCTGTGGCTGGGACTACTGATGTCTCTGCACAAGAGGGCACAGGAAAGTGCCAACATAGCTAAGACGACGCCCATGGCAACAGCAAGTGTGCAAACACAAGCTGGAAGTCCGCAGAACCAAGAACAGAGGGGCCCAGAGGTTTCTACTTCTGGTATTAATGTCGGTGATAGATCACAAGCACCACAGGTGTTTTCTGATCTTGAGACTAGTCTGCAACTCATGCTTTTGACGGATCCCAAGCTGAAACCTGTTGTAGCTATGTTGGAATACCAAATGTCCATCATTGCTGCACAAGGTGCACAAATAATGGCTCTAAAGCAATCAGAAATGGCTCAAAATCAGAGGATGGATTATCTTCATAAGGGGTTTACCCTTTGTGGAAATAAGCTCATTCAATTAGAGCGTTTGATTCAAACCCAAGGGGCAAAGGTTGTAGGTCCTCCTGACCAAACCAATGCTTCCAAAAAGGGGGAGAATCAGGAGGTTCCTAAATCAGTCCAAGCAGCTCCAACAACAACAACAGTCCAAGTAGCACCAACAGTCCCAGTTTCTAGGCTAGCAGTCCCAACAGTTTCTCAAGCTGTTAGCCTAGAAACTCAAGCTGCTCCTTCAAAAGTCACTGGAGTTGTAATCAGGGAAGGCATTCAAGCTCCATCGAGTACAGTCCAAGCAACATCTTCTGCTGCAAAAGACAAAGGCAATGGCATTCTCATTGAGTCTCCAAAGCACAAATTCTCCTCCAAAGAAGCCCAGATTGCCTTTGATGCTGAAGTTGCCAAAAGGTTAGCAGAAGAACAGGATAAAGAATTAGATCAGCAAGCCCAGCCCCCAATAGATGATGATGAGACATTAGGTGATTACCTAAAGGGGTTTGTGGGCAAACAAGGTGAAAAGAAGAGAAAGATGCCAACAGGGCACACTAAAGCTGAGCACAGAAGATTTTTGATAAATTTTGCATTTGCAGCTGGAATTCCAAAGAAAATGGCTCAGTCCATGACAACTGAAAGGCTGCAAGAGATTCATGACAAGGAGATGGACAAAAGAAAGAGAACAAAAGTCTCTCCAGAAGCTCAACCATCCCAAGAAGTCCAACCATCAACTCAATCAGTCCAAACTGAAGCTGCTGCCAGTATACCTGTTCCCACTGATCAAGCTGCTCTTTCTATTCCTTCATCGGTTAAAACGGTGCTCTTTGAGCAACAACTACAAAAGGCCATGGAGATAGAGAAGCTGATTGATCAGCATGATTTCACAAAGCCTCTGATCAACTACTGGTTTGCTAAGTCACTGGATGACCGTGACTTGAAAATTAAGTTTGTGATAAGAAGAGAGTCTGGACCAGAAGAAGAATATGATACATTTTGGCAGATGGTTCAGAAGTTGACCAGAGAAGAGCTTATCAGAATGCACAATATCGGGTCTGTATCACAAGTTAGATCTGCTCTACCACAAGTGAAGCAAGTAATTAAAGATCTAAAATCAATTGTTGACCCTGAATCTGCAAGGATAGAAATAGAGGATGCTGTGAAGAAGGGGAAGAAGGTCAAGCAAGTTGATCTGTTTGTCAAGTCAAGGACATACAGAATCAAATTTTCAGATGGACCTGGTATATTCTTCAATCTCGAATTTTATGATTTACCAAAAGATATGCTACTTCAGATAAAATCTGTTAGGGTATCTTGTGATAGAGATGAGATGAAGAAAGAATTTTTGAAGGCTGTAGATCAGAAACTTGCACAGTTGTAAGTTTTTGAAAGCCTTGGTTTGTGAATAACAATTTACTTTTTCATTTCCATTTTTGTATAGAACTTAAAGTCTTGTGTAAAGAATTTAAGTTAGGGGGAGATTGTTGGGAAATAGTTTAAGTACATTCAAGCTGTTAGTTAGACTTCTCAGACTGTTAGTAGATTTTTCATGTAAATACAAAGTTCATGCTGCTAGTTGAAGAAACTCGAGCTGCCAGTGTAAAAGTTCAAGCTGCCAGAGCAAAACAACTCAAGCTGCTCAGTTCATGCTGTCAAGACATTCAAGCTGCTCAACAGTTTCATAAACAGAAAGTGCTGATTTTCAGGAAAGATATCTACACGAAGATTCCAGCATATCTACTATCAGAGAAGTCATAGTCCTTCAAGGAAACAAGTCCAAAAAGCAATATAAATAGACAGAATATTGTATAGAAGAATATAGAAGTTTTCTGCATATTTTGAGTCTGTAATTGCTTTGTTGATTAAGTTTTCATAAGCCTCTAAGGTTGTAAAACCCTAAGAACAGTCTGTGTTCTTCGTCTAATCAAAACAGATTAGAGGTGATTGTAATCATTGAATTCAGCAATACAAACAGTCTTGATTACTTCTTATGTTTTATGCTTCATTGGTTCTGAAAGTTTTTGTTAAAATAATTAAGTGTTATTCCGCAAACTTCTTAATTAAACTTTGATTCAAAGCAAGATTATTGATTTATACTCTGATAAATTTCAAATCAGTTAATCTTGGTTATTCAGTTTTAGATCCTGACAAAATTTCACCAAAAATGATAAATACAACATCATTACTTTTTATATAAAATAAAATAAAAGATAAATACAATCAGTTTTTTCAAATATATATATAATAAACATAAATGAATACAAGTTTACTAATTTTAAAACTAAAATAAATTTATAAATACAATGGATTTTTTCTGATTTCTATAAATTTCACCAAAAAATAAATACAACACTATTAATTTTAATTTAAAATAAAATAAAAGATAATTACAATTAAGTTTGTCTAACCTCTATAAACATAAATAAGTAAATACAACTTTAGTATTTTCAATAGAAAACAAAATAAAAGATAAATATAATTAATTTTTTCCTGATATATATAAACATAAATAAACAATTAACTCTATACATTGTTTGATATTATCCAATAATGTTATTTGTCATTATCATCTATTCGACGTTTGTTAATTTTAAGTTAATCAAAATCCAAACTTTAAAAAACTCTTAAAATTATATAATCTGTTTGTAAACATTAAAAATATTAATAAAATAGAAAATATTAAATTATATCATTAAAAATATATAACTATTTATAAAGTATTAGAATAAAAAAGTTTTATTTGGAATGAAAAAAATACAATATTAATAAAGAACACCAGAAAAAATAAATAAACATTATTATTTCATAATAAAATAAAATACAAATATAATAGTTCTTTTTAATATCTATAAACATCGATAAATATAAATGATAAATACAATTTATTATTTCTTATACCCTTAGATATTAAAAAATAGATAAAATTTAAATCTACATACACACATACATACATATACATATATATACATCTATGTATGTGTGTGTCTATAGGGTTTTATGAACCCTAGCTTTGATTCTTGAGATTAGATAATGTTTGGAGTATAGATGTTGTTAGAAATGGCGCATATATGTTGTATATATGTTGTGATCATAATTTGAGATGTGGGTCATGTGGACTGAGTTCCCTTAAATTGGAGCCGAGATGAGACCAATTTATTACCATGTGGACTGTGTTCCCTTAAGTGGGGGCTGAGGTGATGTCGAAATATGGATCCTTGTGGGCTGGGTCTCCTTAAATGGGGGTCTGAGGCGTGATCCATGTGTGTTTTGTAAATAAGTGATTGCTTAAATTGTTGCATATTTACATATGTATTTACTTTATGAATATGCATACTTTGAGTTTCTAACAATTTTTGGGAACTCACTAAGCTCTAGTAGCTTGTTATTTTTGTTGAAATTATTTTCTTAGGAATAGATAAGGGAAAGAAGGTGGTTGAATCATCAAATAAGTAGAAGTGTGATTTGGAGACTAAGAAGTAAAAATGGTATTTTGTTATTGGCAAGTACTCCATAAAGTAGTTGGCAAAACTTTATTTTGGGCATGTATTGGTTATGTAACCTCATGGAGATTACATTTGGGTGTAGTATCGAAGTTTAATTAAATTTTATTAGAATCATGGTTTTGTTATGTAAACTTTCAGACTTGTGGACTGGTAGTGTATCCCATGGAATTTATGAGGTGTTTGTATGAAAATGTTATTTGTGAAAAAGTGTGTATGGTGTTACTAGATGGTATCAGAGTCTAGGTTAAGAGAATTAAGCACCAATGGAGGATGCATGGTCTTGAGTTAATGTTTCGGTATTAGTTTGTAAGATTAGGAGAGAAATATATGGGATACATAGGTTAGTTAGATGGAAATGTTTAGAGATACAATAATGAGTGAATATTAATCATATGCATATGAACCCACTTGAAAATGTTCTACATATGGCTGGTGGATATGAGAATAATGATCAGGAGGAGGTTAATCAGGGTATACCTCAATATGTTGCTCTATCTCAAGTGCAAGAAATGATGGAAACAACTATGGAATTCCAAAGAGAGGAGAACGAAAACCGGATAAATGAGTTAAAAGAGATTTTAGTTGACTTGATCAAGAAAGGAGATACAAGTAACAAGGAAAGAGAGAAGGTAGACAAAAGTAGCCCGAGCAAAGGGAGTAGTTATAAAGAGTTCAAGGAGACGACACCCCCAAATTCTGCGGGTACTACAGATCCTATGGAAGCTATTGAAGGATCACTAAAATCAAAGCATGTTTCGAATTATGCAATTGTCAAAACCCTATGAAGGTTAACTATGCTTCTTTCCGCTTCATAGGGGCAGCTTTGGTGTGGCGGACTACCATGTCCACAACTTACTTGGCCATAATTCAAGTTGAGGTTTGAGGCCAAATATTCACCGCCTGATCAAATGGATAACTTGGAATTAAAGTTCATGCAATTGAAGCAAGAAAGCAAGAGTGTGGGAGAGTATGAAGTGCATTTCATTCGATTGAGTCAATTTGTGCTACATCAAGTGGATACAGAAGTGATGAAGATCAAGAGATTTGTGCAAGGGATGAAACTGGAGATAAGAGAGTTTGTGAGAAACAAAGATGCCAAGACTTTTGAAAAGATGACTGAGTTTGCGAGGGATAGGGAGCAAGAAATAACATTAAAAGAAACTGCTAGAGTGACCAAAAAGGCAAAGACTAAAGGAGGATTCCAAACTGGGGATCACGATAATCATCCCATGAGTTCAAAAAGACACAGGCGTATTCTGCAACTCCTCTAACCAAGTCATATATATAGTACAATCACCACATTAAAAGACGCTGATAGAGTGAAGGTGAAGACTGAAGGTGGACTACGAACTGGGGGATCATGATATTCATCCACTGAGTTCAAAAAGAGACAGGCGTATTCTGCAACTACTCTAACCAAGTCATATATAGTACAATCACCATCATCACCGCCAGATCCAAGATTCACTTGTATAAAATGTGAAAAATTCCACAAAGTACCATGTGAGGAGAAGTCAGTTACTTGTTATAATTGTAAGGGTGAATGTCCAGCGAAGAGAGTAGAATTGTGCTACAAGTGTGGGAAATCAGGGCATAGAATAAAAGACTGCCATCAAAATGAAGTAATAAGAGTGGAGAGTAGGGATTCTATCCCAAGGCAAGAGGCAACAATGGGATCAATTAGAAGAGAGGAATCACCAAAAGTAAAGGGTCGACACAGCTAACTTGGTCACGGGTACTTATCTTATCAACTCTCATAAAGAATGCATATTATTTGATTTGGGTGCATCAAACTCATTTATATCACCCTTTTTTGCTTGAAAGTTAGGAATACATACTACTAAATTGCCTAAGATGTATTCTATAGAAGTAGAACATGGTAATGTTATGTTATGTAATGATGTATTTATGATTGTACCCTATCCATTTGTGACCATCATTTCAAAATTGATTTGTTGCCAATGGAAATTAAGGGGTTTGATGTAATTGTGGGGATAGATTGGTTGAGTGATAATGTGTAACATCCTTGGAATTAAATTGTTGTAATTGAGGATAATTAGTTTAAATTTCGAATTTAATGTAATCAAGTTGGATTACGTATGATAATTATGTATTTGGAAATTTGAAAAGTTGGTTGCTATGTTATTAATTAAGAAATTTTAGAATTTCAAATTATTAATCAAGTACTATGAATTATAAGTGTTAGTGATGATAAAATAGAGATCGAAACTTTATTTAGTGAAATCAGATAAGTGGAGGGGCCACTTATGTCAATAGCCTAAAGTTATGAATAAAAGACTCCTTGAGTCTTCATTTCTCATTCTTGCAACTCCTCACCTTCAAAGAACACACATTTTGTCTCTAAATACTCTACTGGAAATCGAATTTTTGGAAAGGAAATTCGTGAATCAAGGTAGAAATAACAAGAATCAAGTGAGATTTAAGGCAAGAAACGAATTCTAAAGTTGGGGTTTTATTTTGGAGAGTTTAAATGCAAATTCGGATATTTTAAATCTGAGGAAATGATGTTGCATGTGTGTTATTCAAGCTGGAAAACATCAATTGAAGTTCTCTGAAGCTTCAGAAACAAGACTCGCCCACTGAATCGTCCAAAAAGGGTGAGAAATCTGAACTTTTATAAGTTTTTGTGTTCTTGAGAAGTTTTCTCATTTTTGGTTCAATCTGGACGAATTAACATGTTATGGATGGGAAATAAGAGTTAGAAACACTCCAATTATGTTAATATAACATTATTTCGGGTTACATGTGTTTAGAAATGAGTTTGGCAAATTTTTGATAAAAACCCGTAAGTTGCTACTTGCAACCTGCAAGTCGACTCGGCGAGTCGCAGGGGGTGACTCGGTGAGTCGCCAAGAACATCAGAAAGAATTTGCTAAGTGTTGGACACGAACTCGAGCTGGACCCAACTTCGGATGGGACCCGAACTCGGATGAGTTAATTTCGGGTCAAACTATTGTGGGTTATTTCTCGGGTGCAAACGAAATTCGGACGATATCCGAAATTCGGTCCTTGACTCGGCGAGTCGGTTGGGACAACTCGGTGAGTCGGTCCCAGTTCAAGCGAATTTCGGTTTGGGTTTAAAGGACCTGAATTTCTGGTTTAATAATCAAATTTTTGGGATATCTTTGGTATTATATTAAGGTAATTAATGATGGGTTCTTTGTGCACAATAACAACGCGAACCATGGGATATAGACATGAATTTCAGATGGTTGATCCGAAGATTTAACACTTTAACTTGTGAGAATTGATGAAAGATATTAATGAACAAATATTGATAGTAAATTTTCCTATGAAAATGTAATAGGTCCCTTGTGATGTTGTTTAACACACAGTGGGGTACTTTGTGAATCCGGTTAAAAGCCCGAAGAGAAATAATATTAATTGCAGTTATTTAACGCACCCACTGTGAGTACTTAGGATTGTATATGTCTACATTTAGTGTGACGTCCTCATATTTTGATATTATAAATGGAATCACCAGGATCAACACACAACCCAATGAATATCATGATAATTAAAATTGAATACTTAAATCAGATTTAAGCAGTTCCACACTAAAGCAATAAAAGTACATGTCTACAATGATTAAGTCTAACTATTACAACATCATATAGTGTTCTAAAGTCATGAAATCCCAGCCCCAAAGCTATATCGTCCATGTACCAAAGTAGCTTCTAGGACACCGAGATGTGAAATGAATTGCCTAGGAAGAAGGTCCAGCTACACCTTTGCCTTTGCCTGAAAACATTGTGAGTCAACAATAAGCTAATTTGCTTAGTGCGATAACAGACTATACATTCAACAAATATTTCTTTACAAGCATAGTGTGAAATCTGGCAGTGAAAGCCTCATAGTATTTGAAAAACCATGTAGTGCAAGCATGGGGTTGGCAGTTCAAATGCTGATCGGGGATGTGCCGAACCTAACCAGGATAACGAGTGGGATGATCAGTCCCCGACAGTGGCCTGCTGTCAGCCCCAGTCCAGGTCACATCAGATTGTGAAGTACTGATCATGCAGTGCAAGCATGATGTAAATAGATGCACTTTCAAACGAACGCTGGCTACATGTGTGTTACATGTCAAGTACGAGTGTGCATCATAACAACAAATCATTCATGAGTGCCAATTGATGTATATGAACAATGTGACCATTCCATTGAATATGTAAAACGTGAATGCAAAGACAATAAATGTTAGAATGATAATCTATTACTCACTGTGGTTTGTACAGTGTGATTTGTCTCTGAATCAATGTGTGTTTGTTAACACCACAATGATCTGCCAAGTCAGTGTAATAGTGAATTTATGTCGGTAATTGATTAAAACTTAAATTCTGCAATTTAAATGAAATTTGAATTGGATTCGGACCACATCCAAATTCGGATGGTCCGAAGTCCAGATGGCTCTTTGGTCCGGAATTGGTTATAGATCCGAATTGGGGTAGGGGTCTGAATTGGGTGTTGGTCCGAATTAGGTGGGGGTCCGAATTGGGATATTGGTCAGAATTGGGTAAGGGTCCGAATTGGGATATTTGTCCGAACTAGGATGAACCGAACCGAGTTCATCAGGTCCGAGTTCATACTTAATTATTTACCAACATTTTCCAGAAAATACTTTTGGACCATTTTCGCATGTTACCGTATCTAAAATTGCAAATATGAACTTAATGTACACTTTTAACTTATAACATAACACTAATATACCAAATTAACCCATTTGTGTCCATTTTTCATCATATATCGATGAACACACACTAAAACACACACCATCTTCAAAATCATATTTAGACTTCGAATCAAGAACTGAAATTTGGTATGTAACATCCTTTATACTCGATTTTAACATTCCAATAATAACATATAACATGCATCATCATCTGTGATCACAAGCCTATGATTCGGTTTGATATGAAACCCGAACCCAAAACATCAAAATTTCATAATATAGTACGATTTGTACCTCAAATCGTTTGTTGTATTGATTATAGTTCCTTCCAATTAGCTTGATTCCTGATTTATGGCACTTGATGCCAACAATCTTTGGGTTCTTGAATTGAATCCGAGAGTTAGAGAGAGAGAGAGAGAGAGAGAATTCGATGAGAGAGGAGAGAGAAACGAGAGAGTGTAGAGAGAGAAAGTGAAGGTTGAAATGAAGGGTTTTCTCCCCATTTATTTGTCATTTTGACACATTTGCATAATACACCCCTCCAATTGTATTTTCTTATTTAACCGATTTAAAATGTCCGGATCGGTTTCTCATTGTTATGTTTGCTCAGAAAACTACCATGAGGATTTCTCCTCATTATTTCTCATATTTAAATTTTCTTTGGCCGATGCTGGTATTCTAACCGATGTCGGTTCCTTATTGTTTGCTTGCTAAAAAAACAACGATGAGGATTTTTCCTCATCTTTTCTGATTTTTAAAATTGTGATCGAAATTGAAATAATAAATCCATCAATGCATTAAATTGAGTCTTAAATGGTAAATTACAATTGATTAAAAATAGGGATGTTGCAGCATGGGCTCCACCACGCCTATACTTTGTCCGCGAAGTCATGCTGCGCTAAACAGACTTGGGTACTTTGTCTTCATGTCTTCTTCCGATCCCCAAGTGTGGTTAGCTCCCTTATGATGCTTCCACTTGACCAGCACCATCTTGATCTCTTTGTTCCGAAGTTTCTTGACTTTTGTTTCCAAGATGCATTCCGGCTCATCAACGAACCTTAGCCGTTCGTCAACTTTAATATCTGAATGATCAGTCCATGGTTCCTCTCGGGCACCAGACTCTTTCTTAAGTATCCAATGTGAAAGACCGGGTGAACTCCTGCTAGCTCGTCTGGTAAGTCCAAGTGGTAGGACTGATTTCCAACTTTTTCAATGATGCGAAAGGGTCCTACAAATCGAGGAGATAGCTTTCCTCGCTTTACGAATCTTGTAACATCTTTCATCGGAGAAACCTTTAAGTAGACCCAATCATCCTTCTGAAATTCTATCGCTTTGTGACGGCGATCGTGATAGTTCTTTTGTCGATCTTGCGCCATTTTCATGTACTGTCGAATGAGCTGGATCTTTTCATTAGTTTCTTGCAATAAGGCTGGCCCAGCTACTGAAGTTTCTCCTGTTTCCCTCCAACAAGTTGGAGTCCTACACTTTCTCCCGTACAGGAACTCGAATGGTGCCATTTTGATTGTGGAATGGTAACTGTTGTTGTAGGAGAATTCAACCAATGGGAGGTGATCGTCCCAGTTACCACCCAAATCCATGACACAGGCTATGAGCATGTCTTCCAAAGTCAGAATAGTTCTTTCGCTTTGCCCGTCAGATTGAGGTCTGTAAGCAGTACTCATTGCGATACGAGTACCAAGACCGTTTCGCAGAGCAGCCCAGAAATTAGAAGTGAATCTACTATCTCGGTCAGAGACAATAGACTTAGGCACACCATGCCTGATGACGATTTCGTTCAAGTAGATCTGGGCAAACGGTCTAGTGAATAGGTTTCTCGAATATGAATGAAATGAGCAGATTTTGTTAATCGGTCAACAATGACCAAATGGCATCATGTTGACGGCGAGTTTTGGGCAGCTTAGTTATGAAATCCATAGTAATATGGTCCCACTTCCATTCTGGGATAGGAAGAGGTTGCATACTACCATAGGGATGTTGGTGCTCTGCTTTGACCAATCTACAAGTTCTGCACTTCTTTACGTATTGACCGACATCTCTTTTCAACGTTGTACATTTTTGTGCTACCAGGAAGAATTGAGAACTTAGATTGATGGGCTTCCTCCAGGAGTACATCTCGCATACCACCAGACTTTGGAACCCAAATTCTGCCGTACACACACCTTTGAGTTCGGTTCCATCATCTTGCGGTAGTGGTAATTGAATTCTGATGTTCTCGTCTTTTACATTCTCTTCCTTTAAGGCCTGCAATTGAGCAGCCTTTACATCATCTATGATCGTTGACTTCAGATTGTAGAAGTCAAGGCATAACAGTACGCCTTGCAGTATGCTTTTCTACTTAGGGCATCAGCCACTACATTGGCTTTCCCTGGATGGTATAAGATCTCACAGTCGTAGTCTTTAATCAGCTCCATTGACCTTCTCTGCCTCATATTTAAGTCCTTCTGACTGAATATATACTTTAAACTTTTGTGATCGGTGTAGAGCTGACACTTGGTTCCGTACAAGTAGTGCCTCCAAAGTTTGAAATTAAAAGTCACAGCAGTTAGCTCTAGATCATGAGTAGAGTAATCCATCTCGTGTGGTTTGAGTTGTCTAGAAGCATAGGCTATGACATTTCCTCTTTTCATCAGAACTGCTCCCAAACCCATGCCTAATGCATGTGTATAGACAACAAAGTCCTCATTCCCTTCATGCAGAGCTAAAACTGGTGCCTCACTTAGCAGATTCTTCAATTTGTCAAAGGCAGTTTGTTGTTCTTCTTTCCAAAAGAAAGTCGTGTTCTTGCGAGTAAGCTTAGTGAGAGGAACAGCGATATTAGAGAAGTCTTTGATGAATCGGCGGTAATAACCAGCCAATCCTAGAAAGCTACGAATCTCTGAGGCGTTGCGAGGTGATTCCCAGTTCTGGATAGCCTCGATCTTTGCAGGATCAATAGCAATCCTAGCATCAGACATCACGTGCCCCAAGAATTGAATCTGCCTCAACCAGAATTCACATTTCGAAAATTTGGCATAAAGTCGCCCTTTGCGTAGCAACTCTAGCAATTCTCGCAGATACGTTGCATGATCCTCTTTGGTCTTTGAGTAAATGAGAATGTCATCGATGAACACGATGACAGATTTGTCGAGCATTGGCCGGCAGACTCTGTTCATGAGATCTATGAAAGCAGTTGGCGCATTTGTAAGACCAAACGGCATCACCAGAAACTCGTAGTGTCCGTAACGAGTTCTGAAAGCCGTTTTTGGAATATCGTCTGAATGTACTTTAAGCTGATGATAACCCGAACGAAGATCAATCTTTGAGAATTAACTTGCGCCTTGTAACTGGTCGAAGAGATCATCAATCCGGGGCAACGGGTATTCGTTCTTAATTGTGACTTTGTTGAGTTCGCGGTAATCGATGCACATACGTAATGTGCCATCCTTTTTCTTGACAAACAGGACAGGAGCGCCTCAAGGAGATGAACTTGGGCAGATAAAACCTTGGTCAAGTAGCATCTGTAACTGTTTCATCATTTCCTGCATTTCTGCAGGAGCTAAGCGATACGGAGCCTTTGCTATTGGAGCAAATCTGGGAATGAGATCGATACGGAATTCCACTTGACGATCAGGTGGCAATCCTGAAATCTCTTCTGGAAAGACATCTGGAAATTCTGAAACAACGGAATTAGAAGAGAGAGATGGAACTTCAGCCTTTGCATCGACAGCGTAGGCTAAATAAGCTGAACAACCCTTAGCAACGTGCTTTCGAGCTTTTGCGATTGAAATGAGGCACAAGTCGCCTTTGTGTCTGTCACCATAAATTCAAATGTCTCGACCCTCAGGAGTGGTGATCTTAATCATCCTTTTCTTGCAAACAATTTGGGCCTCATTGTGAACCAACCAGTCCATCCCTACTATGACATCGAACTCTCCAAACTCCATGGGAATTAAGTCTTTGTTGAACACTACATCCTCTACAAGTAATGTACAGTTGCTATATACTTTGTTTGCCTTAACTAACATATTGCTAGCAGTCTCAATATCAAGCACGAATTGTAGTTTGGAAGTAGGCATATTAAATTGACGAGTAAATGAAGTGGAGACAAACGAACGGTTGGCTCCGGAATGAAACAGTATGCGTGCAGGAATTGAATTTACAAAGAACGTACCAGTGACCACCTCCAGGTCATCTTTTGCTTCTTCAGCAGTGATTTGGAATGCCCTTGTTGGAGCCCTTTGAGATTGATCCCTGCGAGCAGTGGAAGCTGCAGAAGATCTTGTCGTTGATTGTTGAACACTCTGATCTCGTGGGGGTTTCGGGCAGTCCCTTGCAAAATGGCCAGTGATGGCCCTTCTGCCCACAACAGAAGCAATACATGTCTTGAGTCTTGCACTCCCCAGAGTGCACTTTCCTGCATCTCCTGCAGTCTCTCAATTCTGAACTGGCCGAAAAGGCCTTTCCCTTCTTGAGTGAAGAAGATGGTTGATTAGATTGAAGACAAGATCGTGATGATCTAGACTCCCGCTGCCTTTTTGGCGGCGACAATTGAGTCGGTGCTACGGCGGTTGAACCGATGACATACCTAGACAACAAAACAATCTGCTCCACATTTCGAGCAGCCTCCAAAAAACCAGAAAACGTTGTATACCGAACCCCACTCATGGTTCGGTGAATCTCATAGTCTAATCCGGCCTCAAAACGGGCTATCTTTCTCTCTTCCGTGTCGACTTGATGGGGGTGCGAACACACATAAACGGGTGAACTCTATGGCATATTGTGTAACCGTCTTTGTTCCTTGTGTTAGATTCAAAAACTTCGCCTCTAAACGACGCTTCTCATCTGCAGGACAGTATTGCTCAGAGAATACTTCCTTAAACTCGTTCCAGGACATGCGTGACACTACCTCCATCGTCAACACATTAGTCATAGCATCCCACCACATCACTGCGTCCCTTGCAAACATTGCGGTTGCAAACCGGACCATATCCTTTTTAGCGCAGTCGCTGATTCTGAAAGTTCGTTCGGTGGTGGTGATCCACTCCAGTGCTGTGACAGCATCTCCAGTCCCATCAAAAGTAACAGCTCCGTTACTTTTGAAGTCCTTAAAGCTACAACCCCTTATCTTGTTAGAAGACCCAGTGTCTCCTTGTCTTTCCTCTTGATCGTCTTGTTGTTGTTGTTCTTTGTTCTTTCTTTTATCAACCTTTCTCTTGGCTTCGGCCTCGTCTCTGGCCCTTAATTGGTCGACAAATGACTGAGCCTGCTCAGCCATTCTTTTGGATTGTTGTTCATTATTTTGTTCCATGAGAGCTTGCATCATCTGGAACATCTATTGAGGAGTCATATCGTCTCCTGACATGTTCTGAAATATAACAATTAATATTTAGAACATTTATTTGTAAGTCCTAAGTGTTTACAGTTACCCTTTGTTTGTCCCCGTGTGCATGTCAATCCTATCTTAGTTCGGATCATTCCCTAGGAGTCCATTCTAATATCATAACCTAAGTTTGAGTCCAAGTCCTCGCGGACACTAACCCCAAACTAATGCTCTGATACCAAGCTGTAACGTCCTCGTATTTTGATAGTATAAATAGAATCACCAGGATCAACACACAACCCAATGAATATCATGATAATTAAAATTGAATACTTAAATCAGATTTAAGCAGTTCCACACTAAAGCAATATAAGTACATGTCTACAATGATTAAGTCTAACTATTACAACATCATATAGTGTTTTAAAGTCATGCAATCCCAGCCCCAAAGATTTATCGTCCATGTACCAAAGTAGCTTCTAGGACACCGAGATGTGAAATGAATTGCCTAGGAAGAAGGTCCAGCTACACCTTTGCCTTTGCCTGAAAACATTGTGAGTCAACAGTAAGCTAATTTGCTTAGTGAGATAACAGACTATACATTCAACAAATATTTCTTTACAAGCATGATGTGAAATCTGGCAGTGAAAGCCCCATAGTATGTGAAAAACCATGCAGTGCAAGCATGGGGTTGGCAGTTCAAATGCTGATCGTGGATGTGCCGAACCTGACCAGGATAACGAGTGGGATGATCAGTCCCCGACAGTGGCCTGCTGTCAGCCCCAGTCCAGGTCGCATCAGATTGTGAAGTAATGATCATGCAGTGCAAGCATGATGTATATAGATGCACTTTCAAACGAACACTGGCTACATGTGTGTTAGATGTCAAGTACGAGTGTGCATCATAACAACAAATCATTCACGAGCGCCAATTGATGTATATGAACAATGTGAGCATGCCATTGAATATGTAAAATGTGAATGCAAAGACAATAAATGTTAGAATGATAATCTATTCCTCACTGTGGTTTGTATAATGTGATTTGTCTCTGAATCAATGTGTGTTTGATAGCACCACAATGATCTGTCAAGTCAGTGTAATAGTGAATTTATGTCAGTAATTGATTAAAACTTAAATTCTGCAAAAATTTAAATTGGATTCGGACCACATCCGAATTCGGATGGTCCGAAGTCCGGATGGCTCTTTGGTCTGAAATCAATTATAGATCCGAATTGGGGTAGCGGTCCGAATTGGGTGTTGGTCCGAATTAGGTGGGGGTCCGAATTGGGATATTGGTCAGAATTGGGTAAGGGTCCGAATTGGGATATTGGTCCGAACTCGGATGGACCGAACCGAGTGCATCAGGTCCGAGTTCATACTTAATTATTTTCCAACAATTTCCAGAAAATACTTTCTGACCATTTTTGCATGTTACCGTATCTAAAATTATATTTATGAACTTAATGTACACTTTTAACTTATAACGTAACACTAATATACCAAATTAACCCATTTGTGTCCATTTTTCATCATATATCGATGAACACACACACTAAAACACACACCATCTTCAAAATCATATTTAGACTTCGAATCAATAACTGAAAATTTGGTATGTAACATCCTTTATACTCGATTTTAACATTCCAATAATAACATATAACATGCATCATCATCTATGATCACAAGCCTATGATTCGGTTTTTATGAAAACCGAACCCAAAACATCAAAAATTCATAATATAGTACGATTTTTACCTCAAATCCTTTGTTGTATTGATTATAGTTCCTTCCAATTAGCTTGATTCCAGATTTATGGCACTTGATTCCAACAATCTTTGCGTTCTTGAATTGAATCCGAGAGTTAGAGAGAGAGAGAGAGAGAGAGAGAGAGAGAGAATTCGGTGAGAGAGGAGAGAGAAATGAGAGAGTGTAGAGAGAGAAAGTGAAGGTTGAAATGAAGGGTTTTCTCCCCATTTATTTGTCATTTTGACACATTTGCATAATACACCCCTCCATTTTGTATTTTCTTATTTAACCGATGCGGGTATTCTAACCGATGTCAGTTCTTTATTGTTTGCTTGCTCAAAAAACAACGATAAGGATTTTTCCTCATCTTTTCTCATTTTTAAATTTGTGATCTAAATTGAAATAATAAATCCATCAATGCATTAAATTTAGTCTTAAATGGTAAATTACAATTGATTAAAAATAGGGATGTTACATTTAGTTTATGTTAGTTGTTTTTCATTGAGGCATGTTGTTTCACTTCGTTTGGCACTCTACTAACTTGCGTATATTATGATGCACATTGTTGCTTGTTGCATGTCTGTATTCTTTGTTGTGCATCTTCTGATGGGCTTGCGAGCTATAACTAGTAAATCGATGCTACCGAGGCTATATGACCTGGAGCTGATCCCTCCGAGGTCCTGATGGGCAGGTGTAGCATCCCCGATGGTAAGTATCGCCTCAATTGAATGTGTAATTTCGTGCAATGGCACGATGGAGTTGCGGCTCGTTACCGTACTTTTTGTATGAAGAGAGTATACGGCGTTTGTTGCAGGTGTTACTCATGTGTTCTGCATAAATATTTGTAGAATGTATAATCTCTGTACTCACTAAGCTTTGCTTACCCCTCAGTTGCTCACGTTTTTCAGGAAAAGGGAAATCTGCTGTTGGACCTTCTAGAGGTCAATATTGAAGCTTAAGGATATCTACTACTAAATTGGTAAATGAATAGAAAGGAGATTGCATCGGAAATTCTTGGGTTTGTTGTAATAAAATATTGAGTATGTGAAAGTAGACTAGAACCTTATAGCACCGTAGGGTGTTTGACTTTTATTTTAATTTTTGTACCTTCAATTTCCTGTAATGTACTAAGTAATTCATATCATTAATGTATTATGTGTAGTGATTAATACTGGGTGATGTAATTGTGGTTATTGTGGCAAGGGTGTCACAGCTTATTGTATCAGAGCAGTAGTTTGAGATTCAAGTGTCCGGGAGGTCTTGGTCTCAAACATAGGTGATGACATGTAGTGACGATAAGTAATGATCTGAACTAAGATAAGTTATGATCTAGTAAATATGAGAAATTGACTTTCATACGGGACAATGGATGGTGTCTTTAAATAAATGACATTTTTATTAAACAAGTTATATGTTTTAAATTTCTAAATATGTCTGGAGAAGGAATGACACCACAAGAGACAAGAAAAATGATGCTAGCCATGATGGCTGAGCAAAACAAGATGATTCAGGAACAATTTGGGGCTCGAGATGAGGCCGAAGCCAAGAGAAGGGAGGACAAGAGAAAGAACAAGGAAAAAGATGGTAATGATGACAATCAAGATGACAACATTGGGTCATCAAATAAGCCCAAGGGTTGTGGGTTTAAGAATTTCAAAGGAAATGGATCTGTGGAATTCAATGGATTTGGAGATGTTGTTGCTGCGCTAGAATGGATAACAGCAACCGAATTTACATTTCGAATCACAGATTGTGCTGAGAAGGACATGGTCCGGTTTGCTACCGTGATTTTCACTAAGGATGCGGTTATGTGGTGGAACTCAATGGTGAATGCGTTGACTCTGGAGAAGGAATCTGTAATGACTTGGGCTGAGTTCACGGAAGTCTTTACTCAGCAATAGTACCCGGCTGATGAGCGCTGAAGACTGGAAGCCAAATTTATGACGTTGATGCAGGGGACTAAGTCTTTGTCCCAATATGCGGTTGAATTTACGAGGCTGGGTTTGTTTACGCCTCATCAAGTTGATATTGAGGAAAGGAAAGTGATCAGATTCAAGGATGGTTTGGATCTGGAGATCAGGAGGGTTATGAGTAACGTCCGTGACCCTACATTTGCTGGCTTATTGGAAGCTGCTAGGAATGTTGAACAAATACTGATAATGTCGGGGTATACGATTGGGTTTGTTGTTGCATATGCTAATCCTACTCAACCGTCACCGTCGAAACGCCAACGTGAGTGTAAGGTCTGCAGACTACGGATCTATCTTGACGCGACACCTTCCAACGAGTGCGAAATCCTCGTTAGCGGCTTGACGGATATATCACGTACACCGAAACACGGAGACTACCACGGTGATAGACAAACAACTTAGAACGCCCCAACACAATGATTCTCTCCTCACGAAACTCACTGATTGCAATCAAGTTCGAGATCGCCTTTTGCTAATCGTCTTACAAATTCTTCAAAAGTCTGATAATTAATCGAATTAACCTATAATTATACTGACAGATTCGAGTTTGTCTAGGACAAATTCGAATCTGGCCCAAGGCCTATTCGAATTCGTCCTCCTAGACAAATTCGAATCTAGCCTAAATTCGAACCTCAACATTAAAACTTATGTTTGAACTTATGTTTTATCTTATGTTTGAATTTATCTTTGAACTTTATGTTTGAACTTCTTGTAATACATTACACCAAGTTCAAACATACAAACAATCAATATCAAACACACATAATCAAACATATATCAAACACTGGTTAATATTCAATATCAAGTAAACTGACTTACACAAAATGCTATCTAATCTTAGACTGCTATCGTCACACAGGATGTACTAACAGACTCCCCCTTGACGATAGCTTCTAACTTTTTACATTTTGTCTAATTACTTGAACCATATAGACTACTTCCTGCATATAAACCTATATCTATACATATTCTAACTATCTTCTGGAACTTCCTAGCTTCAGATCTCCATCCTACGTGAAAGAAGTTAGGCTGATCATGTAGCTTCTTCAGGTCATCTTTGGATAGATTTATTAAGTGCAACGGATCATACACACGCAAAATAACTTTGTCTTGAGTATCTTCCATCTCTGCTTCAGCAGTATCATTATCTACATCCCACCACTTCATGTTACTTAGAACATCTTGTGGCATCAACTTCATAGGCACCTTCTTCAAACACTTTACAGGCTTGTACACCATTCTGGCCCATGGCCTACGTGTATGTGGATCAATCCTTGTCTCATCTTCCACTCTCTTTCCCGTCCTTGGCTTGAGTCTTTCAAATTTTCCGGATCGACCCTCCTTTCTGATAATCTTGGCTATAACCTCAGCATAAGGATCCTCACCGATATTGATTAACTCTTTCCACGCTAACTCCTTTACTTCTACCTTCGGCAATGTATTAAATACTCTGAGTGTCCGCCTAAGGTATTGAAGTCCATCTCTTCTTTTCAGTATGAATAGTTGCAGTTCTCTGTCGAAGAACCAGCTTATAATTCCACCTGATAGATTCTCGGAGCCCGGTACTCTCATTCTTCTTTTCATCTTAGGCTCTGCCCTCTTTTCTTCCTTTCGGAACCATAGATTCAACAGTTCAGCCCTAGATGGTTCTCTCTCAGCTTCCTCTAGTTCAGAGTCTTCTACTGAGGCCAGCTTGATCTCGTCGATATCAATCACATTGTGATTGTCTTGCACATATAGCTCAGTGATAGGCTGTGAGTTTATGATCACTTCATCAACATTATCGTCTTCATCTTCTATCACTTCATCATCTAATTTCCAATCAGCTATGTCCTCTGGCACAAACTCCCCTTCCTCTAACTCTTCAATATCATCTTCAAAATCAAATTCTATCTCTTCTTCTTCTTCAATATCCATTAGAGCGTCAATCATCTCGCTCTCATTGGCCTTTTAAGAACTAGCCTCACCTCCTTCAACTCCTGACTGACTAGGCTCCCCCTGAACTTCAGCATGCTGAGCAGCTAGAAAAATCTACTGGCTCACTATCTTTTTGTGCATTGGGATCATTGCCATCGTCATCTCCTCTTCTAATCTCTTGAGCATCTCTGCAGCTGGTCTCCCCCTGAGCCTTAAGATTTTTCGTTAGCTGCTCGAGGAGGGACCTCATGGTTCTGATCTCAGCAGCTTGATCAGCGACAAATGTCTTCAATTCAATGTTTTCTTGATCAATCTTTGCATTATGCTCTTGTAGCTCGCTGACTGCTTTTGTGAGTTGGAAGATTTGGACTGTCTGAAAGTCCACTTTGCTTCGGAGCTCTGAAAAACGTTGGTTGTCTGTGAATGTGGATGAAGTGGATGGAATTGATGTGATTGGTGACAGAGTGATTGAAGGTTGAACAGATGGTTGAGCGGATGGTTGATCGTATGGTTGAGCGGATGGAATCTCAGGCCCTGAAACAGAAGCAGATGAATCTCCCTGCATAAACCTATGTCTTTTGGCTCTTTGCCATGGCATTAATGGAGCAGGATCTTCAGCTTCAAAATCGGAATCGTCATCATCCGAATCTCTAGCTGCTCTTTTTTCTGCCTCTCGTTCACTAACAACAATTCTGGATCCATATCTGCCTATTCTGACAGCCGGATCAATCGTCTCTACTACTGCTTCAACCTCTATCTCTTCAGCTTCTTCTGATGACGACTCAGAGGTGGTCACTACTTGACCCTCTACCTCTGGCTGATATTCATCAATTTCGCGCATAAGGTCATCGAAACTAGCTGGAGGTTCTAAGATTGTATCAACTAGCTCAGCTGTAATTTCTTCTTCTGCCTGAGTCCCATGTGCCCAGATTTCCTCTAGAGTTTCCATTCGAGGATCAATTACTGGTGCCACACCAGAAGGACCCGCAACATCCGATGACGGACCTGCTTCCACTGACTCTTGTACCCTGCTAGAGCTTGGCCTTGAAGCCAGAGTAGATCTATCTTGAGCTCTAGGCCTCCTTCTTTGTTGTGCTGGAGTGCGTTGCTGTTGTTGTTGTTGTTGCTGTGGCTGTACTTGTTGCGGCTGCGGCCCTTCCCCAGCCCAGTTCACACCCTCTGGGGCTATAAAATTCGGATCTACCACTGCACCAAAAAGAGGTGCATCCAGTGGTCTAACCACGTCAGCCCTACGGGCGTTGTGTGATTGGCAATCTGCAAAAATTCGCTTATCAATCACAGCGACACTCTGAATATCGTCTAGCTGCGGCAAGTTCGGCAAAAAGTGTCGAATCAGCATCATTACGAATCTCGGATACATCAGAAACCTTTCCCGTGCTGGAGCAGTTATTTGATGAACAAACTCTGCAAAGAACATCTCGGAGTAGCTGAATTTCTTATTATAAACCAACACAATCATCGCCGACTGCATCTTTGACACAATATAATCAAAACCGGCCTTCTTAGGTGCAAAGCACACCATAAAGACGTGTGCTAAGTACCTCCATTGGCCTATCAGACCACTCTTCATATATGAGGCTTTGGCTATATCCAGTCCATACCCCATTCTTAAAAAGGCTGTTTGCCTTACTTCCAATGTGAAGTCAATAGGCCCAGCTATCTATTCTACCGATCCAAGCTGCAACACTCTACGTAACATATCGGCAGAAAACACTAATGGCTGACCGTCAACCCTTGTCCTCAACACCGTCGGCGTCACTGTACAATCGGCTTGCAGGTGATCCCAAAACTGTCGAACATATGGTAGTACGATCTGTACATTATGAGAAAGGGCATACGACACCCTGGAATTTGCTAAGAAATCCACCATTTGTCGAAACGCCTGAGCTTCAGGAAGCTCACGATCTGGCGAAACAACCATATTATGCTTTTGAAAGAAAGCTCTTTCCCCCATATCTGCACATTAAAGAATAAAATATATTAGAAGGGACAAAATAAAAATGAAACTTGTTTAAATTCAAATTTGTTTAATTTTGAACTTATGTAAGTTCAAAATCCAACACATATGAATTTCTACAAGTTTGACGTTAAAATCATGCAAACATTTCGATTTTAATAATAAACTCGAATGACATGTTCGAATTTGACTTGAATTCGAGTTTGTTCAACCATTCGACTTTCCTGACAAGTTCAAATGATGAACAAAGTCAAAATCGGTCACCTTCAAACACAAATCCAAGATTTAAACCCCATTAGACTTAGAAAATAGCATTCACTAGTCCTAGTAGGTTCTAATCGAAGATATATGTCACTTATTTGAAGTTTCACCGGTTAAACTTTGTGATTTTGAATCACAAAGTTCAAAACCCTTAAAACTTCAAAATGAGTCGAATTTTGCTCAAATTGAGCCCTAAACTACCTAAATCTTGTATAATAATGATGTTTATACCTAGATTTGGTTATAGAGTCGAACACAAAGGACAAAACTATGATAAATAGATGAAAATTCGAAACGGTAAATTCGAATGATTAAGTTCGAAATCGCTCTGAGCAAGTTCGAAGAAACAAAATCGAATGTAGGTTACAATGAATGTTCACTGTTGACCTATATATACTAACCATTTTCGAACTTGTCTTAAATTCGACTTTACTGACATTTTCGAATATTGAGTCAACTTTGTCTTAAAATCGAACTTTAAATGAAAATTTTGAAAATCTTTGAATAAAATTCAACTTTTTCAACTTTTCCAACTTTTTCGTGTAACGGAACAAACTATGCAAAATTTATTTACACTAAGGACAATATTTTCACGCAATGTTTGTTTATTCAACTAAAAATGCATCCTCAGTAACCTTGACCTTTTTCCTAAATAAAATAAAATAAAATGAAATGAAATGAAATAAAATAAAGTTAAAATAAAATAAAGTTAAATTTTGACCAAAATTTAAACTTAAACTAATCTACAGTACTTTTAAAATCTACATCCTATACTTAACACTAACAGAATATTTTTAGCGAGAAAGTCAGAGAAAGGTTCAATCAGATAGCGGTGTCAAATACGAACTTTCAGTATCTTACTTTCACACTTAGGAATTTTTGATTCCTTTGATTGTTTGCCGTGACACACATTTCTAGGCGATTGTTGGTATTATTTTCCCTTTAAACATGTAACAATTTTGAATATCCCTTGGCCTTTTTATTTATCAAGAAACTACCTTACGTGTCGCATACTTAGACATACTTTTATGTTCAAGGCATACACACAATGATTATAACTTTTCGGTATTGCAAATTTTCTTTAAAAGGCAAACGTCGGACACAGTTCTGTATTTACATACAACAGAGTGTCTTAGTTTGTCTTAAAGTTTATTTTAAAGTTAGCAAGACAGCGGTGACAGGTCTGTACTAACGTACAACAAAGCGACTTATCTTGCTAACTCGAGTCAAACCAGAGGCAACAGGTCTGTACTTACGTAGAACAAAGTTACTTGTTTTGACTCTCAATTCACTATCATGATTTTTCTATTCTTTTCTTTTCTTTAAGATGTATCTGATGTTGCTATACATCCCCCAGAAAATTTGCATACCTCATTTTGAATCATTGTCTGTATGTCTCTAACATAAAAATTAAGACCATTTGGTCATACATCTAAGTTAGTGACACGTCTGACTTTTTCTTGAATATTTTATTAGCCTTGAGACTCCCTTTGTGCATTATGCCTACCAACATATCAAACTAGATAATGTATAATACTTAGAGTTTTAGGTGCATTATGTGTGAAAGCTTAACACTTAGAGATTGTAATGACTGTGCTAATTTTCGTCACTTTGAACCTATGTATCTAAGACTTAACTCATTTTCTGATATTCTCTTTTTTTGAACTTTTTATGGTTTTCTCTATTTTTTCTTTTGATTTTCATAAATAAGAGTAAGAAAATAAAATAACCTACTAACTTACTATAAAAGGAAAGAATTTCTACTTAGCTACTAAACTTACTATAAAAGGAAAGAAATTCTACTGCTATAAAAAGAATTAAATTCTACTAAGGTCAAGTTACTCTGGATTACGCATTCCGTTTAGTTGAACTAAATACTTAAAACGTGACTTATCAAAAGCTTTGGTAAATAAATCAGCATTATTATCGTCCGTTGCAACTTTTACCAGCTTAATTAAATTCTTTGTAGCACAATCACGTATAAAGTGGTGTCTTATGTCTATGTGCTTGGTTTTACTATGTTTAACTGGATTATTGATTATTGCAATAGTTGACTGGTTATCTATCCTAATAGGAGTATGAGTATAAGTCAAACCGTAATCCCGCAATTGTTGTTGTATCCACAAAACCTGTGAACAGCAACTACCCGCAGCAACATATTCGTCCTCGCACGTTGACACGGGCTACCGAAGTCTGTTTCTTGCATTGCCAGGAAACAAGCCTCCCTCCAAGGAACTAACAACCTCCAGCTCTTGACTTGCGGTTCAAGCTGCATCCTCCATAGTCTGAATCCGTGAATGCCTCCAATTCCAGATCACCCTCCGCGTGATACCAAAGTCCCAGCTTCGGTTTCGACTTGAGGTATCTCAGAATCCGCTTCACAGCTTTCATGTGCATCTCTTTTGGATTAGCTTGAAACCTAGCACAAATACACACAGCAAACATTATGTCAGGTCTAGAAGCAGTTAAATACATGAGTGACCCAATCATGGCCCGATATAACGTCGGATCCACATCGTTATCACTTTCTGTACCCGGTCTGAGATTATGATTCACTTGAATCGGCGTCCTGAAGTGAGCTGTCAGCTTGGTTCCTTCCATCCCGAAGCGCTCTAGAATGTCGTAGACATACTTCGTCAAATGAATAAACATGCCCTCCTTCCTCTGTTCGACTTGCAAACCCAGAAAGAAGTTTAACTCACCCATAGCACTCATCTCAAACTTAGACTTCATCACCTTTTCAAAGTCTTTGCACATCTGCTCGTCTGATGACCCGAAAATGATATCATCGACGTACACTTTTACCAAGATGAAATGTTCACCTTTTCTTTTCACAAACAGCGTACTATCTATTCTCCCTCTTTCAAACCCGTTTTCTAAAAGATGATTAGATAGAGTCTCGTACCACGCCCTTGGTGCTTGATGTAGTCCATACAAAGCCTTATCTAACCGATACACTCTGTCTGGATACTTCAGATCTGTAAATCCGGGCGGTTGTTCCACATACACCAGTTCCTTCACCTTCCCATAAAGAAAAGCACTCTTTATGTCAAGTTGATAAACCTTAAAACCTTTGAAGCAAACAAAAGCTAGAAACAAACGGATTGTTTCAAGCCTTGCCACTGGCGCGAACTCTTCATTGTAATCGATTCCTTCCTCTTGGTTGAAACCCTTTACCACAAGCCTTGCTTGTTGCGAGTGACTATACGCCGATCATCTCTCTTGCACTTAAAAACCCACTTGGTTCCTATTGCAATTTCTCCTCGAGGTAACGGAACTAACTCCCACACTTCAAGTTTCCTGAACTGTGACAGTTCTTCCTGCATCGCTTCAACCCAAGAGTTGTCTTTCAGTGCCATTTGCACATTTTTCGGTCTATTTGCGAGATGAAACATGAGTAGAGGCAAGTATGAAAGGCTTCGGAGTCATTGATCATTGACAACAACACTGTGTTGTTATTCAAGCTACTCCTAGTCCTCACACCAGCATTAGGATTTCCTATGATACTCTCAATCGGATGATTCTTATTAATCATAGATGTTTCTATCTCGTCAACTCTAAGATTATCTTCCAAATTTGATCCTATCTCTCCTAACTGGGGAACGACTTCAGACTCTACATTTTCTGTCTTCAGAGTTAGAACTTGTTGTCTGATTTTCGTTAGTAGGCATTTCAAAATCATTCTCTGCTAGAGATCTATCTTCTGTGTTGTAGGCTCGGAAGTTGATGGAAAGGTGGTCCTTGGAAAACTTTGACCCTCGTCATTCAGATTTAATGACGACAAGTCCTGTTCGATTGTACCTGCATTTCCATCCAAAGGAATGTTAAATGATTCAAACAATTTGTCATAATCAAAAATCCATTTCGGACCAGTTTGGGGTTCATGTGTATAACTTGTGACATCAATGTTATACACAATCTCTACTGTACCATTTGATTTGTTAAAACCCCGTTTGTTTGGTGAGTTCGGCACATAACCTAGGAAATATCCTTCGTCAGCCTTTTCACCAAACTTAGGTTGATGTTTTGTTTTCATTAATGTACATGGTACCCCAAATGGTTCGAAGCCAGTTAAATTTGGTGGCCTGTTATTCAAATCTTCATAACAGGTTTTGTTCAGTGATTTGACAGTAGAGACCCTGTTTAAAACATGACACGCGGTATTCACTGCCTCCCCCCAAAACATGGTAGGAAGCTTTGAATCCGAGAGCATGGTCCTTGCTGCCTCAATCAAAGTCCTGTTTTTCCGTTCTGCCACCCCATTTTGTTGTGGCTCATATGGTGCACTAAATTGATGCACTATGCCCTTTGATAGGCAATATACACCAATAACCATGTTTTTGAATTCTGTTCCGTTATCACTCCTGATTCGTTTAACCCTCGTCCCGTATGAGTTTTCCACTTGGTCTAAGAACCCGATAAGCTTGGCAGCTGTCTCATCCTTTGTACCTAAAAAGAAAACCCAAGAAAAACGTGAGTAATCATCAGTAATAACCAACCAATACCAACTACCACCTATACTCCTTTTGTTGATTGGTCCGAACAGGTCCATATGCAACAAATCGAACGTGGCAGCTATTGAGTTCTGAGTCTTGGACTTGTGTGCCTTCTTGTGTTGTTTTCCTTTCTTGCACGGCAGACACTTGTCTTCAAACTGAAAACTCTTCATTGGAACACCTTGCACCAATCCATTTTTAGTAATGTAATTCATCTTTCTCAGGTGTAAGTGTGCCATGCGTCTGTGCCATAGAACTGATTCAGTCTCTGAAGCCTTTGATAGTAGACAAATTGGTCCCATCGAAGATTCCGGCTTGTTCATGTCGTGCATGTACAGGTCATTCTTCCTTGGAGCCCTCATCAGTATCCATTCTTCAGGTACTTTGAATCCCGGTTTCAGCACTAACGCCTAAGTATCAGTGAAAAGTACTGAGTTCTTCTTATCACAGATTTGAGATACACTAATGAGATTGTGAAACAGTTTATCAACGTGATAAACTTGATCCAGTTTGATAGTCTCATTAGTAACCACTCCAGTACCGGTGATATTCCCTCCTTTATTTCCAGCAAATGATACGAATCCCCTATTCCCTCCCTTGAAGTCTACGAGTAGACTTCTTTCCCCTTTCATGTGTCTGGAGCAACCACTGTCGACGAACCACTTGTTGTTTGGACCTGTAGTTATCTCCTGCACATGAAAGAAAAGAGGTTAGTTATCACATGGAACCCAAGCCATGACTGACTTGGTAATACCATTCTTGTCCACATACTTGAACTCTTTCAAATACCCATCTATCCTTTCAGGTGACTTGGGTTTTTGATTTAGAGCCTGTTGTGGTGCAGAGTGATTTATGTTCACTCTCGGCCTTTGTGTAGGCATTTGTTGTGGAGCTCTTGAATAGTTTCGATTATAAGGCATTTCCGATTGATATCCCTGAGCTCTACCTGGTGTTTGATGTCTTACAGGAGTGTGTGACCTAACCGGAGTGTAAGCTCTGCTAGGTGTAGTACTCCTATAATTTTGTTGCGGTCCTGACCTAGATTGATTAGTGACTCTATTTGGTGAATTAGTCCTAATCACTTCTTTGGTTCGACCTGACACAGGTGTTTGTTTCACAGCAGATTTTGATGTGGCTTGCACAGTTTTCCTGGTGTTATGAGAACCACTTGTGCTTGCAACACTTGTAGAAGGTTTATGTTGTTCCGGCTTTCCAGGTTTAGGTGTAGAGTCTACTTTCCTATGTGGACAACTAGAAGCAACATGTCCCCTCTCATGACATCTAAATCAAGACATTTTGTCAATCGACTTTTTATGTGTGCCCTTTGACTTAGGTGTCTCACTAGTGTCTGGTTCTTTTGTCTCTACTATAGTGACTGGTTCCTCCTCTTGATCATTAAAGTCAATTTTGGCTGGTCCTACAGGCTTATCACTAGAGGATGGCACAAATTTGACCTTTTGTATCTTGACATTATTACTAGTCACCTTAGTTTCTTTATCCTTAACTGGTTCAGACATAGGTTCAGGTTCTACCTCTGAGTCAACTGATTTTTTAGTTATCTCCTGAGGCTGAGGTACATAGTTATCATTGAAAGGTGGAGGACTCTCATGATACCCTAGACCTACAGGTTTCTTAGACTGACGCTGTGCATCTAAGATTTTCCCTAGGTTAAGTGATGAGTTCCTAAACTTTTCCAGTTTACTGTTTACCTCGGCTACCTTTACCTTAGACTCAGCTAGCTCTACTTCTTTGATCTTAAGCTCTTTGGTCAATGCCTCAACATGCTCATACATCAGTTCTAATCTAACACACTGTTCGCTCAGTTTGTCTTTTAAAACTATGACATCTTGTGCATCTGCCATAAGCTTATTCCTAAGGTCTTCTTTGATATCTAATAGGCTAGCGTTGTCTGATTTTAAGGATTCATTCTGAGCAGTTATAGTTTGTTGTGATTCTAGTACTAAGTTTAATCTGTCGTTAGACGTAGCACACAAAGCACATAAATCACGGAAAATAGAGAAATTCAGAATTACCTTGGCGTGATCAGATTCCACATTGGCCATCTATGCGGAGAACTCCAAAATCATCTTATCTTCTGACTTTTCTACCAACATAGGACTGATATCATGCTGACTGTTGTCCCCTGTTTTTTCCTCTGCTCCGTCACTTCCAGTATCGGTTACTTCAGCCATAAAGGCTCTAGCGTTTGACTCTGGATGTGTACTCTAGTCATATGTTCCATCTAGCTGTCTGTCTGATGTGACATTGGATAACAGACCAGCTATATTTGCTTGACTTCTTGAACTACCCGGCAGATATCTCCCTTGAGATTGATTCTGGTACTGGTTCTGCTAGTTCTCTACTTTGGGTCTTTGACACTCTCAAGCGAAGTGTCCTAACCCTTGGCAGTTGTAACACTTAACTTTGGATTTATCAAACCTATTCTCATTGTTACTGACATTGAGATTTCTGCCCGTCCTCTTGATGAACCTTTCAACTCGCTGAGTTACCATGGCCAGTTGCCATTGCAGATCCATTTCCTCTAGATCATCAGGATCTACCTGATCATAATCCTCATCCCAAAGCGTAGGATCGTTGATTTTCCCTTGAACGCAATTGCCACAGGCGGCCACAAATGAAGGCAACAGATTCAGATGGTCTTCAGCTGATTTTGCGCTCATCAGCATCATTGAATAGCCTTGAGATGTTGATGTAGACTGAGCTGGTTTTTCTTCCGGTCTTGAAAATCCTAAGAAAGCCCGGCTCACTGAGTCCTCTGTTTCAAACGGTGTCGATGTTTCACCCGAAAAGAATGCTGTAGCCGTCTTCACGTCAGTTGCCCCTGAAGATTTGGACTTCCCAAAGTACATATCCGGATCCTGTACCTGTTCATAATCCCTTTCCTTCTTCAGCAATTCAAAGTTATAGGCCCTCAGCGTTCTTATGACAGTCTCTAGAGTTAGAGTATAGAACTTGTCTTCATCATGTTTTATCAGTGCCACATACATTTTCCATTTGGCTGGTAAAGCATCTAGAATTTTGACAATCTTCTCTAACTCACTATATTCCACATCATGGTTGTCTAACTCAGTTAGCAAATGATAGAATCTGGTAATTGTCTCATCCAGCTTTTCGTTCTTCAAAGCTTTGAAGATCGCGAACTGCTGCTTGAGCATTTCCATTCTATTTTTCCTGACCCTCGGATTACCTTCACATCGTTTCTCCAAAGCATCCCACAGCTCTTTTGTTGTTTTTTGATTACAGAAAGTGTGCAAGATCTCCTGAGGTAAAGCCATTCTAATGATAGCGAATGCCCGGTTCTCGGCCTCATAAAGCTTCTTATCATCGTCCTTCATCTTTGAATATGACAAGACTCTTTGTCGTCCTTCAACCTGTGCCGTAGGTGGAATGTATCCCTCGTCTATACAAATCCACATCCTCATATCATTAAATCTGGCGAAGTCGGCGAACCTATCCTTCCACCAATAGTAATCCTCCAATTTCATCAACTTTGGTGGAGAATTTTTCTTTCCGACCTCGTGGTCCATCTCAATAAACCTTTGTAGACTTGTCATTGTTTCAAAAATTTTTGAGTTCAAACTTAATTAATTTAATTCGAAATTAATTTAAATTAACAGTTTCGAACCTGAGTAAGTTCGAATTTAAATAATTTTAAACCTGTTTGGAATTAAATTCGAAAATAAGTTTGAAGTCCAACTAAGTTCAAAATATATGACAAACTCGAAGGCTTTTACTAAACTCGAAATCCCTAATTCGATTTTAAAGTAAAATCGAAATCCGAGCAAATTCGAAGTGGCCAAAGTCGAATCAAACCCTATTCTCTGACAAACTCGAATTTTGAGTAAACCCTAATATCCCCCTTGATGTTCGAGCGCCGCAAGTTCGAAAAAACGGCTAATACTTCGAGTTTTTCAAGTTTTCAGATTAAACCAATATTTTTACGAGTAAAAATATTAATTTCGATCAAAAACTTGAACTAATGCAAAGTATTTTCCGATATCTTACTTGATAAACTCGAAATCCTCCAAAAATGTGATTTTAACCGTCCAAAACGTCAAGAAACCACAGATGTTTCTAGTGAACACGAAGAACACCACGAACACCCAATGGCTCTGATACCACTTGCAAGGTCTGCAGACTACGGATCTATCTTGACGCGACACCTTCCAACGACTGCGGAATCCTCGTTAGCGGCTTGACGGATATATCACGCACACCGAAACACGGAGACTACCACGGTGATAGACGAACAACTTAGAACGCCCCAACACAATGATTCTCTCCTCATGAAACTCACTGATTGCAATCAAGTTCGAGATCGCCTTTTGCTAATCGTCTGACAAATTCTGCAAAAGTCTGATAATTAATCGAATTAACCCTTAATTATACTGACAGATTCGAGTTTGTCTAGGACAAATTCGAATCTGGCCCAAGGCTTATTCGAATTTTTCCTCCTAGACAAATTCGAATCTAGCCTAAATTCGAACCTCAACATTCAAACTTATGTTTGAACTTATGTTTTATCTTATGTTTGAATTTATCTTTGAACTTTATGTTAGAACTTCTTGTAATACATTACACCAAGTTCAAACATACAAACAATCAATATCAAACACACATAATCAAACATATAGCAAACACTAGTTAATATTCAATATCAAGTAAACTGACTTACACAAAATGCTATCTAAACTTAGACTGCTATCGTCACACAGGATGTACTAACAGTGAGGGAGGTTACTCGGGTTCTTCTCGTTCGTCACAATACTCATCTCCGCAATCCTACCGTCGACCATCTGGTTCATCCAATCAGAACAGGGCGTACTCCATCAACACAGAGCCGCAGTACTGTAACAAATGTCATCTAGAACACTTCGACAAGTGCATTAATGGACGCGCTTCCTTTTGTTGTGGAGAATTAGGCCATCTCCAAAATGAGTGCCCACAGAAAGCTGATGTCTGCCATAAATGTGGAGTATGGGGACATTATAGTAGAAATTGTAGAAAGGGAGCTCTAACTGCTGCACCATCTTCGACACGATCTTCTGGGGGATCTAGTGCTGGTTCAGTCAACCGCAGGAATCAGCCACGAAGAACACCTATTCATGCTTTTCCAATAACTGCGGAAGAGGCTAAGGAAGACCCGGAGGTGGTCACGGGTATGTTCATTGTTAAATCTATGCCTGCACACATTCTGTTTGATTCTGGTGCCAACCGGTCGTTTGTTTCTACTGTTTTTTCTTAACAACTTTTGATGCCTCTGTCTAAGTTATCTACTGTACTTGACATTGAAACTGCTAGTAATACTTTAGTCAAAGTAGATAACGTATATCGTAACTGCACTTTAGTGATTGAAGATGTAGTCTTTAATCTTGACTTAATCCAAATAGAGTTCAGCGAATTTGATGTAATTGTCGGAATGGACTGGTTGATCGAAAATGAAGCTCACATAGTCTGTAAGAAGCGAATGATAAAGATAACTACACCGGAGGGGCAAGAGATCTGTATATATGGGGATATGAGAAGTGGGGATCTGTGCTTGTTGACGATTGCTAAAGCCCGAAAGCTGGTTGCTAAGGGTTGTGAGTCTTACTTGGCATATGCTATTGATGCCAAAGCCGAAAAGAAAATTGTGGCCGATGTGCCTGTTGTCTCTGAATTCCCGAATGTGTCTCCGGAAGACTTGTCTGGCATGCAACCTGAAAGAAAAGTGGAGTTTAGAATTGATTTGATCCCCGGAGCTGCCCTAATAGCTTGTTCTCCATATTGCCTTACTCCTACCGAAATGCAAGAGATGATGAAACAACTTCAAGAGTTATTAGACAAGGGCTTCATTCGACTGTGTTCATCTCCATGGGAAGCGCCCGTACTATTTGTGAAAAAGAAGGATTGCACAATGAGAATGTGCATTGATTACCGTGAGCTGAACAAGTTAACCATAAATAACAAGTATCCGCTGCCGAGAATAGATTATCTGTTTGATCAGATGCATGGGGCTAGTTTTTTTTCTAACATCAATCTGCGGTCGGGATACCATCAGTTAAAAGTGCGAAAGGAAGTTGTACCGAAAACAACTTTCAGGACACGTTATGGGCATTACGTGTTTCTGGTTATGCCTTTTGGGTTAACCAATGCCATGACTGTTTTTATGGACCTCATGAACAGAGTTTGTAGACCGATGTTGGATAAATCGGTAATTGTGTTCATAGATGATATCTTAGTATACTCCAAATCCAAGGCCGAACATACTGTCCATTTGAGAGAACTGTTAGAGTTACTGAGAAAGGAAAAGTTGTATGCCAAATTCTCAAAGTGTGAGTTTTGGTTGCAACAGATTCAACTTTTAGGACACGTAATCTCTGGAGCTAGAATCCCGGTGGATCCAGCTAAGGTAGAAGTGATAAAGAATTGGGAACCGCCTCATTCTGCTACTGAAATAAGAAGTTTTCTAGGATTGTCAGGTTATTATTTGAGATTCATAAAGGACTTTTAAAATATTACAGTTCCTTTGACTGCATTAACGAAAAAGAATGTGTCGTTTGTGTGGGAGACCGAGCAACGTGATAGGTTTGAAGTATTGAAGAAAACTTAAAGCGAAGCACCAATACTTGCCCTACCAGAGGGTAATGAGGACTTTGTGGTTTATACGGATGCTTCGAGATTGGGATTGGGTGTTGTACTGATGCAGAGCGGGAAAGTTATCGTGTATGCCTCGAGACAGATAAAGCAACATGAAAAAGACTACTCAACTCACGACCTGGAATTAACTGCTGTCACATTTGCTTTGAAGTTGTGGCGACACTACTTGTATGGAACTAAGTGTCAACTTTATACGGATCATATGAGTTTAAAGTACATATTCATCCAGGAAGAACTTAACATGAGACAACGTAGGTCTTTGGAATTGATTAAGGACTACGATTGTGAAATACTCTATCATCCTGGCAAGGCCAACGTTGTAGCTGATGCTTTAAGCCACAAAGCATATTCCAAAGACTGCTACTACATGATGACTTCTACAATGTTAACCTCCACAGTTATTGATGATGTACAAGTCGCGCAAGTGGAAGCTTTAAAGGAAGAAAATATTGGTGCCGAGGATATAAGGGTGCAAAAGAAGATTATGGAAACAAGTGAGTCTGGTCTAAAAGGTGTTTATGGAAGAATCTGGGTGCCAAAGCTTGGGGGCATGAGAAAGGTGATTATTGAGGAAGCACATCAATCGAAGTCTTTTGTACATCCCGGGAGTAAAAAGATGTACAATGAATTGAAAGCAGACTTTTAGTGGCCCGGATTGAAGAAGGATATTGGTCACTATTTTGAATGATGTAGAACTTGCCGGTTAGTGAAAGCGGAACATCAACAACTGTATGGCAGTATGCAACCACTTTCCGTTCCTGAATGGAAGTGGGAACACATTACAATGGATTTTGTCACCAAGTTGCCGAAGACTAGGCGTCAACATGATGCGGTATGGGTAATTGTGGATAGATTGACTAAGTTGGCACACTTCACACCGTTAGAGAAAGTTATTCATTGGAGAGACTAGCACAAATTTATATGAGCGAAATTGTTTCTCGACATGGAGTCCGTAAGTCTATTGCATCGGATCGAGATAGTCGTTTTACATCCAACTTTTAGTCTGCCTTACAAGAAGGGTTAGGCACGAGATTAGCAACGAGTACAGCCTACCGTCTGCAAACTGATGGCCAAAGTGAAAGGACCATCCTCACACTTGAAGATATGATGCGGTCATGCATTCTTGATCTGGGCGGTCATTGGGACGATCATCTACCGCTAATAGAGTTCTCATATAATAACATATATCACGCAACGATTAAGAAAGTGCCGTTTGAGGCATTCTAGGGAAGAAGATGTAGAACTCCTACATGTTGGAGGAAAACAGGAGAGACTCCGATTGCTAGGCTGGCATTGGTACAAGAAAAGGTCGGAAATCAATCGTATCGATTGGAGTTGCCTAAGGAGATGTCGGGCATATACCCGGTGTTTCATGTGGGAAACCTAAGGAAGTCCTTCACGACTGGAAATGAGGACTGGGCTGATCACATTGAGCTGCAAATTGATGAAAGGCTCCGATATGTGTATGAGCTAGAATGTGTTTTGGACACCAAAGTGAAAAAGCTAAGGAATAAAATGATTGAAATGGTGCTTATACATTGGAAACATCATAAAGGAGCAAACCATACATGGGAGTCAAAGGCAGCGACGTTGAAGAAATATCCGCAACTTTTCGAAACCAAGTAACTTCGAGGACGAAGTTCAAACGTGGTGGAGCCCATGTTGTAACATCATTGGAATTAAATTGTTGTAATTGAGGATATTAGCTTAAATTTCAAATTTAATGTAATCAATTTGGATTATGTATGATAATTATGTATTCGGAAATTTGAAAAGTTGGTTGCTATGTTAAGAAATTAAGAAATTTTAGAATTTCAAATTATTAATTAAGTACTATGAATTATAAGTGTTAGTGATGATAAATAGAGATCGAAACTTTATTTAATGAAATCAGATAAGTGGAGGGGCCACTTATGTCAATAGCCTAAAGTCATGAAAGAAAGACTCCTTGATTCTTTCATTTCTCATTCTTGCAACTCCTCACCTTCAAAGAACACACACTTTCTCTCTAAATACTCTACTGGAAATTGAATTTTTGAAAAGGAAAATCGTGAATCAAGGCAGAAATAACAAGAATTAAGTGAGATTTAAGATAAGAAAACGAATTCTGAAGTTGGGGTTTTATTTTGGAGAGTTTAAATGCAAATTTCGATTCTTTAAATCTGATGAAATGATGTTGCATGTGTGTTATTTAAGCTCGAAAACATCTATTGAAGTTCTTTGAAGCTTCAGATGTGAAGACCACCCCTTACGGGGCAGTTCTCACGAGTCTAGGTCCCACATCATGCAATATGATATCAACCATAACTAAGATAGAGTAATTAATTGCGGAATATTAAATTACAGTACAAGCTATTAAGATTTAAGTTTAATACAGATTAAATTTTAAAATTAAACTTATAAAGGGCACAAGTCTAATCTAATTCAAGTCATCATGTAATCAAAATAAATCTGCCCAGATCACCATAAAATCGTCATCCAATTAGTACCAAAATAGGGTCGCTGAGTAGAGGTCTATGAAACTTCTGTCTTGAGCGTGTAAGACCTAAGAACTAGGTCCTGCAGGTGACTTTCCTTTATCTTTTCCTGTAAAAATATTAATGTAGCAACCGTAAGCAATGCTTAGTGAGTAAATAGATTTTCAAATAAAACATGCAATGTCAGGCGGATCATCAATCTAGCGTGATATGTCTTGGCTGCCGCTACAGCCCTCATGATTGAGACATAGAAGTCATAGAGTCGGATGATGCTCAAGCCATGCTCACGCTTAAATCGTGGGGATCAGCCACATACTGGGCTAGCTACCTGTAAATCAACGTGGCGGAACATCGGAGGTCATTACCAAGTTCATTTGAACTGGTGAAATAGCCAGGTCTAGAACAATAGACCAATCAAGGCTAATCAAGCTGAATCAATATAACAAGTCTATTCAATGATGAAGCATAAGTAGTTAATGTCATGATAGCAGTAGTCTCAATGCAGTATCAGAAATGAATTATAAATGCAATAAAATAAGAAATGATGATCAAATAGCTCTCATGATCCACTGGGCAACACCCAACCATGGTGTGCACATGTCACAATCCAGCTGATAATATAAATGTCAAATCGATCTAGCATCAACAATATGTCTCAACCGGAAATTCAAACATGTTAAATCTGAATATCTATAACTCACAGTGTTGGGTCTTTATCAAACAGATATAAAATCTGCCACCTGAGTTATCTCAGAATTTTATCTCAATCTATTCTCTGTCAAATCAAATCTTTGACCCGCTTTATAAATCTTTAAATCTTTGTTCAGAATTTCACTGAACCTGTCCAGAATTATTATATCATATCATGTCAATATCATATCATTATCGTCATCTCTTTAATCGTTAAAATCTTTATTTTATCTGATTCTGATAACTGATCATTCATAAATCTTTGTTTCATTTAAATTTATTGTTTCATTAATTCTCAAGGGTCAATATATATATAAATATATATACTCCTTTTGCTAATTATATTGTTATTTTATGTGTCGTCCAAATGTTTTATTCATTATATTGGAATTTAAGGAGTGGGGTTCGAATTTATATAATAAATTCGAACATGATGATAAATTCGAAACCATCAAAGTCAATTATGTGATTGAGGTTAAATTCGAAATATATATATATGTAACTAAACTTGCATTTTAATTAATATAACTAAAGTCAAACACTTTGACTAATTTCAATTTCTCCACATCAATTTAATGTCCAATTCCAAATCAAAATTCGAATCTATTATTGTCAAATTCCCACACCAACTACATTCGAATCTATTGATAAATTCGAAGTATGCTTTTCGAGTTTAATTGGTTAAATTCGAATATATTTCGAATTTAATTCAATTTCGAGTTTGTTCTATGTATTTTCGAGTTTGTTCTTGACAACTCGAGTTTGTTCTTGACAACTCGAGTTTCTTCATATTTACAGCTCTAAAACATACATTTTTAGGCCTAAAATCACGAATATGTTACGTAACAAACCTATATTCGATTATATTATACAAATTCTAGTTAAACTTCATAAAAATAGCTTTAAATTTCATAAAATTAATAAATTCGAAAAAAAAAACCGAATATATAAAAACTTAAAAATGTCGATTCTTACCTCAAATTCGTATGAAATCACGCAGGAGATAGCAGATTCATGTAGTATTCTCCGAGATCGTTCTAACGATATATATATCTTGATAATCGGACGGTCGGTTTGGGAGAAAATTTAGAGAGAAGGTAGAGAGAGTGTAGAGAGAAAAAGTTAGAGAGAGAGAGAGTAGAGAGAGAGTCAGATTCTGATAAATGAAATATAAATCACGTTTATATACTTCATCTAGTTATATTTGCTAGTTAACCCACTTTCATTTTTGTATATTATGTCTCTTTTATTTAATTATCTTTAATAATTCATTAATTCATAATATAAATATTTATATAATTTAATTAATTATTTCATAACTTAATTAAATTATAATTCACATAATGTAATAAAATTACATTATCGGTTCGAAAATACTGAATTTATGACTGGGTCAAAAGTTAGGTTCTTACAAAATGGGCTCCACCACGCACAAACTTCGTCCTCGAAGTTAGCTATGTTCGAACAGACTGGGATAAGTAGCTTTCATGACATCTCTGGATTCCCAAGACTGATGCGAACCTTTGTGGTGTTTCCACTGGACGAGCACCATCTGTATCTCTTTATTCCGAAGCTTTTTGGTCTTCGAGTCCAGAATACGTTCTGGCTCTTCAACCACGCGAAGCTTCTCATCAATCTGCAAGTTAACGTGTGGTATTTGAACTTCTCTTTCTTCTGCTAAGCTCTTTCTCAAGTGACTAACATGAAATACAGGATGTATTCCACATAAGTCCGCTGGCAGTTCAAGACGATAAGATTGATTTCCTATCTTTTCCACAATCTTGAACGGACCGATGAATCTCGGAGCTAGCTTGTTTCTTTTAATGAACCGCACCACATTCTTCATTGGGGATACTTTCAACATCACCCAATCGTTAACCGCAAAGCTTATTAATCTGTGTCGATTATCATAATACGACTTCTGCCTGCTTTGAGCTTCAAGTATGTTTCTTCTAACGAGTTGAATCTTCTCGTAAGTCAACTGTAGAAGGGCAGGACCCGCTATTGGCGATTCGCCTGTTTCGCGCCAACAGGTAGGAGTTCTGCACTTTCTTCCGTACAAAGCTTCAAAAGGAGCCATCTTGATCGTTGAATGATAACTGTTATTATACGAGAATTCGACCAAAGGCAAGTGGTCATCCCAGTTACCACCTAGATCAAGAATGCAGGCACGAAGCATATCTTCTAAAGTTAGGATAGTACGCTCACTCTGGCCATCTGCATTAGGATGATAAGCAGTACTCATAGAGATCCGAGTACCCATCCCGTCTTGTAGAGCTCGCCAGAATCTAGATGTGAAACGACTATCACGATCAGATACGACAGATTTCGGCACACCATGTCGAGAAATTACTTCTGTGATGTATATATGTGCCAATCTATCAAGGGAGTATGTTTCTTTCATCGATATGAAGTGAGCTGACTTCGTTAATCGGTCCACGACTACCCAGATGGAGTCGTGCTGTCTCTTGGTCTTTGGCAATTTCGTGACAAAGTCCATGGTTATATGCTCCCACTTCCACTCAGGAACTGGCAGTGGTTGCATATCCCCGAAGGTTTTCTGATGCTCTGCCTTGACCATCTGACATACTCTGCAGCTTTCAACACATTTACCGATGTCTTTCTTCATTCCTGGCCACCAATAATCGGCTTTTAGACCAAAATACATCTTTGAGCTGCCAGGATGAACAGATAATTTGGAATGATGAGCTTCAGATAGAAGAGTGCTGCGAATTGAACCATACTTAGGAACCCAGATTTGGTTTCCCTTGAGATAGTGAAGTCCCAAATGATTCAGAGTTAGAAATTGTAACTGCCCTTTAAGATTTTCAGAACAGAGATTCTCTTCTTTCAGTGCTTCAGCTTGAGCAACTCTGATGTCTTCAATGAGATCAGAAGAGAATATAACCGGAGTTAGGGCATAACAACACTTTTCTGGATAAACTTTTCTACTCAAAGCATCCGCAACAACATTAGCTTTGCCGGGATGATATAGGATCTCGCAATCATAGTCTTTGATAAGCTCCAAGGATCGTCGCTGTTTCATATTCAGATCCTTCTGAGTAAAAAGATGTTTGAGACTTTTATGATCGGTGTAAAGCTGACACCGAGTCCCATAGAGATAATGACGCAAGATTTTCAGAGCAAAGGTAACGGCAGCCAACTCAAGATCATGAGTTGGTGCACTTTTCTCGTAGTCTTTCACTTGCCTTGAAGCATAGGCAATGACTTTTCCCTTTTGCATTAGAACACATCCTAAGCCAGTACCAGATGTGTCGCTGTAAACGACAAAATCATCATTGCCTTCTGGTAAGGCTAGGATCGGCGCTTGAATAAGCTTTTGCTTCAGAGTTTCAAATGCCTCTTGCTGTTTATCAGCCCACACGAAAGGTGTATTCTTTCGTGTTAACATCGTAAGTGGCACAGCAATCTTTGAGAAGTCCTTTATGAATCACCGATAGTAACCGGCCAATCCAAGGAAACTTCTTATTTCGGAGGCATTGCGAGGTGTTTGCCATTTTTGAACGGCCTCGACTTTAGACGGATCAACGGAAATACCTTCGCCAGAAACAACATGGCCAAGGAATTGAATCTATAAAAGCAAGAAAGTAGAGTTTCAAGTTTTGTTCAATCAAAGAACGCTTAAGGAATAGCTCAAATCAATGTAAAGTTATACCTGTCTGAGCCAGAATTCGCATTTAGAAAATTTTGCATAGAGTCTTTCTTTTCTCAGTAACTCTAGCAATTGCCGCAAATGAATAGCATGATCAGCCTCCGTTTTGGAGTAAATCAGAATATCGTCTATGAATACGATAACTGACTTATCCAGCATCGGTCTGCACACGCGATTCATGAGATCCATGAACGCCGCTGGTGCATTCGTTAAACCGAACGGCATCACGAGAAATTCGTAATGACCGTATCTTGTTCGGAAGGCTGTCTTCGGGATATCCTCATCTCTGACTTTTTATTGGTGATACCCAGAACGAAGATCGATTTTCGAGAAATAGCTGGCTCCTTGTAGCTGATCAAATAGATCATCAATTCTGGGCAGAGGATACTTATTCTTTATTGTGACTTTGTTCAACTCGCGGTAATCAATGCACATTCGAAAAGTTCCGTCTTTCTTCTTAACGAATAAGACAGGTGCACCCCACGGAGATGAACTCGATCGGATAAAACCCTTCTCTAACAGCTCTTGCAACTGCTTTGACATTTCCTGCATTTCTGCAGGTGCAAGTCTGTAAGGAGCTTTAGCAATAGGAGCCGCACCAGGAACCAAGTCAATACTGAACTCAACTTGACGTTCCAGTGGCACTCCCGAAATATCGTCAGGGAATACGCCAGGGAACTCACAGACGATTGGGATATCAGATAAAGATTTCTTTTGGTCTTCAGAGGTAGATTCAGATGAGACATAGCATACGTAAGATTCGTGACCCTTAGATAAGTACTTATGCGCTTTTTCAACAGAAATGAAGCAGTGAGCACCTTTTCGCTTCTCGCCTTTGATTTCCAATACTCGGCCGTCTGAAGACCTAATTCTGATGATTCGCCGATTGCAGACGATCGTAGCCTCGTTATTCATTAGCCAATCCATGCCGACGATGACGTCGAACTCTTTCAACGGAATAGGAATGAGATCAAGGTTGAATACGACGTTATCAACGAGTAGAGTGCAGTTTCGGTATACAGAATCAGCCATAACATAACTGTTACTGGCCGTCTCAATATCAAGTATCACGGGAAGCTTCGAGGGAGATTTATATAATCTTTGAGCGAAAGTAGTTGATATGAAGGAACGACTAGCACCGGAATCAAATAATACGCGAGCAGGGATTGAGTTAAGCAGGAACGTACCGGTAACCACGTCAGGTGTTTCTTTTGCTTCCTCAGCTGTTATTTGAAAAGCTCGAGTCCTTGCGGTCGGAGTAGCAGCTGAACTCTTCATCGTAGATCCTCCAGCCGACGACTGTGATTGAAATCGTTGTCCGCTTCGACACTGATACATAAAGTGTCCTCTTTTCCCGCACTTTGCACATGCTCGTCCCTGCTGTGGGCACTCTTCACTACTATGACCGATTCTGTTACATGCAAAACAAGTAACATCATCTGGGTTACACAGCCCCATGTGTGACTTTCAGCATCTCTTGCAGAATCGTGGCTCGTTTGTCAGTGAGTAGGCTTGCGCTTTCGGCTGTGAACTATACTGCTGAGATTGCTGGGACTGAGACTTATTTGGCTTAAAGAATCTGCCAAATCGTTGTTTCTTCGGAGGAGATGGACATGTCGGATTCGCTGATGGAGCGTAGAGCTGATCGCCATACTCTAAATATCCTCTCTCGATCTGTCTTGCTGCCTCTACCATTTCCAGATAACTCTTATACTTTATCGCACTCATCGGATGTCGGTATCTCGGGTTGAGTCCTCCGCGGAATCTATTCATCTTCCTTTCCTCAGTAGCTACTTGATACGAGGAGTAGCCACACAGTCGCGAGAATTCGTGCTCATATTCGTCAACAGTTTTGGTTCCCTGAGTCAGCTGCATCAGTTGAACCTCCATCTTATCTTGTTGGTCGATCGGACAATACTTTGCGTTAAACATATCTAGGAACTGGTTCCACTCTAGAGTCTGAATTACTTCCTCGTCATAGATACTTCTTTGAGTCTTCCACCATGCACGAGCAGCTACAACAAATAACGCAGACGCATAACTCACTTTCTTCGATTCTAAGCAATCAGAGATTCTGAAAATCTCTTCGGTATGGCTGATCCAATCCATCGCCTGAACTGGATTTACTGTACCCTCAAAGTTCAGGGCACCGCTCACTTTGAAATCTTTAAATTTACAGCCTTTAGGCTGCTCGATTTGGGTTTCAGGAGTAGAGTTATCAGAATCAGATTCATTAGTCTGGACTTGCTTTTCTTTTCTCTTATTTTTCTTATCTTCACGTCCTTTTGCTTCGGCCTCATCTCTGGCCTGAAACTGTTCTTGCATTATTTTATTTTGTTGCTCAGAGTGTTGGGCTAACAATTGTTGCATCATTTCGAACATTTGTTGTGGGGTCATGTTTGGTATGTCACCTGATCCTGATCCTGACATCTTAGCTGAAAATTAAGATCAATCAACTATCAGTTTATAGACTTAGATCTATGTACCCTTTTTCCCATCCTAACAGTCTGTACATCCTATCTCAGTTCAAACCGCCTAAATGATTGATACATATGTATCGCTTCAGTTTGAGACAAAGTATACTCACGTAATACTTGATTCACTCAAACTATGGGCTCTGATACCATCCTGTGAAGACCACCCCTTACGGGGCAGTTCTCACGAGTCTAGGTCCCACATCATGCAATATGATATCAACCATAACTAAGATAGAGTAATTAATTGCGGAATATTAAATTACAGTACAAGCTATTAAGATTTAAGTTTAATACAGATTAAATTTTAAAATTAAACTTATAAAGGGCACAAGTCTAATCTAATTCAAGTCATCATGTAATCAAAATAAATCTACCCAGATCACCATAAAATCGTCATCCAATTAGTACCAAAATGGGGTCGCTGAGTAGAGGTCTATGAAACTTCTGTCTTGAGCGTGCAAGACCTAAGAACTAGGTCCTGCAGGTGACTTTCCTTTATCTTTTCCTTTAAAAATATTAATGTAGCAACCGTAAGCAATGCTTAGTGAGTAAATAGATTTTCAAATAAAACATGCAATGTCAGGCGGATCATCAATCTAGCGTGATATGTCTTGGCTGCCGCTACAGCCCTCATGATTGATACATAGAAGTCATAGAGTCGGATGATGCTCAAGCCATGCTCACGCTTAAATCGTGGGGATCAGCCACATACTGGGCTAGCTAGCAGTAAATCAACGTGGCGGAACATTGGAGGTCATTACCAAGTTCATTTGAACTTGTGAAATAGCCAGGTCTAGAACAATAGACCAATCAAGGCTAATCAAGCTGAATCAATATAACAAGTCTATTCAATGATGAAGCATAAGTAGTCAATGTCATGATAGCAGTAGTCTCAAAGCAGTATCAGAAATGAATTATAAATGCAATAAAATAAGAAATGATGATCAAATAGCTATCATGATCCACTGGGCAACACCCAACCATGGTGTGCACAGGTCACAATCCAGCTGATAATATAAATGTCAAATCGATCTAGCATCAACAATATGTCTCAACCGGAAATTCAAACATGTTAAATCTGAATTCTATAACTCACAGTGTTGGGTCTTTATCAAACAGATATAAAATCTGCCACCTGAGTTATCTCAGGATTTTATCTCAATCTATTCTCTGTCAAATCAAATCTTTGACCCGCTTTATAAATCTTTAAATCTTTGTTCAGAATTTCACTGAACCTGTCCAGAATTATCATATCATATCATGTCAATATCATATCATTATCGTCATCTCTTTAATCATTAAAATCTTTATTTTATCTGATTCTGATAACTGATCATTCATAAATCTTTGTTTCATTTAAATTTATTGTTTCATTAATTTTCAAGGGTCAATATATATATAAATATATATACTCCTTTTGCTAATTATATTGTTATTTTATGTGTCGTCCAAACGTTTTATTCATTATATTCGAATTTAAGGAGTGGGGTTCGAATTTATATAATAAATTCGAACATGATGATAAATTCGAAACCATCAAAGTCAATTATGTGATTGAGGTTAAATTCGAAATATATATATATTTAACTAAACTTGCATTTTAATTAATATAACTAAAGTCAAACACTTTGACTAATTTCAATTTCTCCACATCAATTTAATGTCCAATTCCAAATTAAAATTCGAATCTATTATTGTCAAATTCCCACACCAACTACATTCGAATCTATTGATAAATTCGAAGTATGCTTTTCGAGTTTAATTGGTTAAATTCGAATATATTTCGAATTTAATTCAATTTCGAGTTTGTTCTATGTATTTTCGAGTTTGTTCTTGACAACTCGAGTTTGTTCATATTTACAGCTCTAAAACATACATTTTTAGGCCTAAAATCACGAATATGTTACGTAACAAACCTATATTCGATTATATTATACAAATTCTAGTTAAACTTCATAAAAATAGCTTTAAATTTCATAAAATTAATAAATTCGAAAAAAAAAACCGAATATATAAAAACTTAAAAATGTCGATTCTTACCTCAAATTCGTATGAAATCACGCAGGAGATAGCAGATTCATGTAGTATTCTCCGAGATCGTTCTAACGATATATATATCTTGATAATCGGACGGTTGGTTTGGGAGAAAATTTAGAGAGAAGGTAGAGAGAGAGTAGAGAGAAAAAGTTAGAGAGAGAGAGTAGAGAGAGAGTCAGATTCTGATAAATGAAATATAAATCACGTTTATATACTTCATCTAGTTACATTTGCTAGTTAACCCACTTTCATTTTTGTATATTATATCTCTTTTATTTAATTATCTTTAATAATTCATTAATTCATAATATAAATATTTGTATAATTTAATTAATTATTTCATAACTTAATTAAATTATAATTCACATAATGTAATAAAATTACATTATCGGTTCGAAAATACTGAATTTATGACTGGGTCAAAAGTTAGGTTGTTACATCAGAAACATGAATCGCCCACTGAATCGTCCAAAAAGGGTGAGAAATCTGAACATTTATAAGTTTTTGTGTTCTTGAGAAGTTTTCTCATTTTTGGTTCAATCTGGACGAATTAACATGTTATAGATGGCGAAAATGAGTTAGAAACACAACAAATATGTTAATATAACACATTATTTCGGGTTGCATGTGTTTAGAAATGAGTTTGGCAAATTTTTGATAACAAAACCCGTATGTTGCGACTTGCAACCTACAAGTCGACTCGGCGAGTCGCAGGGGGTGACTCGGCGAGTCGCCAAGAACACCAAGAACATCAGGAAGAATTTGCTAAGTGTTAGACACGAACTCGGATTGGACCTGAACTCGGATGGGACCCGAACTCGGATGGGTTAATTCCGGGTCAAACTATTTTGGGTTATTTCTCGGGTGCAAACGAAATCCAGAGGAGATCCGAAATTCGGACGTCGACTCGGTGAGTCGGTCCCAGTTCAAGCGAATTTCGGTTTTGGTTTAAAGGACCCGAATTTCTAGTTTAATAATCAAACTTTTGGAATATCTTTGGTATTATATTAAGGTAATTAATGATGGGTTCTTTGTGCAAAATAACAACGCAAACCATGGGATTTAAATATGAATTTCGGATGGTTGATCTGAAGATTTAACACTTTAACTTTTGAGAATTGATGAAAGTTATTAATGAACGAATATTAATAGTAAATTTTCCTATGAAAATGTAAAAGGTCCCTTGTGGTGTTGTTTAACACACGGTGGGGTACTTTGTGAATCCTGTTGAAAGCCCGAAGAGAAATAATTTTAATTGCAGTTATTTAACGCACCCACTGTGAGTATTTATTTTATGTTAGCTATTGTTCATTGAGGCATGTTGTTTCACTTCGTTTGACACTCTACTAACATGTGTACATTATGATGCACATTGTTGCTTGTTGCATGTCTGTATTCTTTGTTGTGCATTTTCTGATGGGCTTTCGAGCCAAAAACTGGTAAATCGATGCAACCGAGGCTATATGACCTAGAGCCGATCCCTCCGAGGTCCTGATGGGCAGGTGTAGCATCCCCGATGGTAATTATCGCTTCAATTGAATGTGTAATTCCGTGCAATGGCACGATGGAGCTACGACTCGTTTTCGTACTTCGTGTACGAAGAGAGTATACGGCGTTTGTTTCCGGTGTTACTCTTGTGTGCTGCATAAATATCTGTAAAATGTATAATCCCTGTACTCACTAAGCTTTTCTTACCCCTCAATTGCTCACGTTTTTCAGGAAAAGGAAAATCCGCTGCTGGACCTTCTAGCTAGGTCAATATTGAAGGTTAAGGATATGTAAATGAATAAAAAGGAGATTCCATCAGAAATTCTTGGGTTTGTTGTAATAAAATAATGAGTTTGTAGAAAGTAGACTGGAACCTTGTAGCAACTTAGTGTGTTTGGCTTTTATTTCAATTTTTGTACCTTCAATTTTCCTATAATGTACTAAGTAATTCAGATCATTAATGTATTATGTGTAGTGATTAATCCTGGGTGATGTGATTATGGTATTTGTGGCAAGGGTGTCAAATAATGCGGCCCAAATTGTATGTAAGGAAAAATTAATTCGAGTGACGAGGTCAGATGGGGTAGAAGTTGTAATTTATTGTTAGAAGAAAAGGTGATATTATATTAGTTTTGGCCGCGAAGGCTTGTAAAGTGTTAAGGAAAGGAAGTCCTTGTTATCTAGCCTATGTTATTGACTCAACAGTGGCGAGGAATGAGATACAAGACATTTTGGTGGTATGCGAATACCTAGATGTGTTTCCCGAAGATCTTCCAAGCTTGCCTCCGGATAGGCAAGCAGAGTTCAAGATTGAGTTAATCCCTGGAATGGCTCCAATTGGGAAGGCTCCATATCAATTAGCAACAACAAAGATGCATGAGATGATGAACCAATTACAAGAGCTAATGGACCAGGGGTTTATTCGTCCAAGTTCATCACTGTGGGCTGCTCCAGTACTTTTTGTCAAAAAGAATGGTTCAAAGAGAATGTGTATTGATTACCGTGAGCTAAATAAGGTAACTATTAAGAACAAGTATCCCCTTCCGAGGATCGATGACCTTTTTAACCAACTTCTAGGGGCATCATATTTCTCCGAGATAGATTTGTTGTTAGGATACCATCAATTGAAGGTGCACGAGGTAGATGTGTCGAAGACGACATTTCGGACCCGATATGGTCATTTTGAGTTCTTAGTGATGCCTTTTGGTTTAACGAATGCACCGGCGACATTTATGGACTTAAGGAATCTAGTTTTCCGACCTATGCTAGACAACTCGGTAATTATGTTCATTGATGATATATTGATGTATTTGAAAACCTAAGAAGAGCATGAGGCACATTTTATAGAGTTGCTAGAGCTTTTACGCAAGGAGTAATTATATGCAAAGTTTTCCAAATGCGAGTTTTGGTTGAGGAAGGTATTAAAGTTGTTTTTGAATTAATAATAAATGAATTAGAATATATAATTGTGAGGCTAATCTAGAAATGTAGGTGCAATTTATTGGACACACCATTAGTGGTGAGGGCGTGATGGTAGACTCGTCAAAGGTGGAAGCAATTATGAACTGGTTGGCACCACAAAATGTCAGAAGTTAGAAGTTTCTTAGGACTAGTGGGCTATTATAAACGTTTTCTAAGTGATTTCTCAAAAATAGCTTTACCATTAACCTCTTTAATGAAGAAGAGTGCACCTTTCATTTGGAAAAGATCATGAGACAGCCTTTAGAACATTAAAATATTATCTTTCGAATGCCCCAGTGCTCGCGTTACCCGAAGGTAACAGTGATTTCGTGGTATATGGTGTTGCATCAGCTTTGGGGTTGGGATATGTACTGATGCAACGAGACAAAGTAATTTCTTATGCCTCAAGACAATTAAAACCAAATGAGAAGAAGTACTCGGCTCATGAACTTGCAGGGGTTGTTTTTGCGTTGAAGATTTGGAGACATTATCTATATGGGACTAGGTGCCCACTCTAGACTGATCATAAATCCTTGAAATACATCTTCACTCAACTTAGTTTAAGTATAAAGCAGTTGAGAGCGATTGAGCTAATAAAGGACTATGATTGCGAAATCATGTATCACCCACGAAAAGCAAATGTAGTAGCGGATGCTCTAAGCCAGAAGTCAAGTGAAAAAAATGGCTTGTGATGCTATTTTATGTATGAATATCCATTTTTCTATAGTGGACGCTCTTCGAATGAAACAAATTGAAGCCTTCACGGATCAATACATGAAATCAGAAAGAATGGTGAGTTATGTAACTTCTTGATGATAGAGTTACCAACGGAATTATCGAGAATCCATAATGTGTTTCATGTTTGATATCTTCGAAAATGTTTAACTAAAGGTCATGAAATTATTATGTTGCAAGAAGTTAAATTGGATCAAAGGTTAACCTACGTGGAAGAACCGAGAATGTAATCAATGAAAAGATTATCGTTAAGAAATCAAGATGTTAAGATGGTCTTAGTGAGATGGAAGCACACTCAAGGTCCTACTTGGACTTAGGAGACCGAGAGGGAAATGAAGGGAAGATATCTGAAATTTTTGGACTACCTGTAAATTGAAACAGAGGATAGAATCTATTTTAAGTAAGGGAGATTTGTAACACCACGTTCTCAATTTTAATTTGGTAGTTTAAATTTTAAGAAATATTGTATTTCACTTTATTATGTAGATTTATGACATTGGTTAATGAGTTAAAAAGTACATTGCTAAAACTTGTTGAATTTCAACTATGAGTAGATAAAGTTTTGTGGCCAAAACTACAAGTTAGAAACTTGTATATAAGAGTGAAATTAAGTGCAGGGACCATTTTGGTTAAAGCTTCAAAATTGTTGTAAGACTTGTATTTGGTCTTTTTTTCAAAAGTATATTGCTCATTTTGGAATAGAGACAACATACGGTCCCTTCATGCTCTCAGGTCTCATCTTGCACTTTTGATAAATTACTCAAATTGGAGTTGGATTAGTGAAGATAAACTTCAACAAGTGGGTCTTCTATGTTCTAAGTCATAATTTGAGATGAGTTTCATCTATTTTTATGTATATTGGAGTAAGGGTTTATGCCCAAATGCTGGAATTACTTAGAATGTGTTGCTTATGATTTTGATATACATTTCGAGTCAATTTTTTGAGCATTTTATTTCACGAAATCTGATTTTATGGCAAACATCAAAGCAAGGTATGCATGCATGAACTATGAAGAGAAAATAGGATTTTATGAACCCTAGATTTTATTCTTGAGATTAGATAATGTTTGGAGCATAAAAGTTGTTGGAAATCGCATATAAATGTTGTATATATGTTCAAAAATCATTTTTGTGAGGTGTATCAAAGTTATGATTGAGCTTTATGGTAAAAATGGTGATTTCCGGACTAAAATGGACCTGCATGTGTTGACTCGAGGAGTCGGGGTGTTGACTTGGCGAGTCAAGTGGTTATGATAAGTGATCTGATGCAGTTTTGGGTCGACTCATTGAGTCGTTTTGCTGACTCGGCAAGTCAAACTCTGCTGGTTACACACGTGCACTGTTTTGCTTTGTTTGAGCTCATTATACTCCATTTTCTTTTCATGGCTTTGTATTTCAATCCTTTATCCATATGAAATAACTTTATTGAATTTGAGAGCTTATAAATGGGTTTATCAAACCCTTGGTTTAATATCGTTTTGATGAGGTTTCGTCGGATATTTCATGGCGGATTGGTTATGAGAGCACTATATCATTATGTTACATGTTCTAAGGGATATGTTGGATCATAAATAAGATTTAAGGACTTTACTTGGTATCAGTTGAGATCGGGAATTGGATTGTGACTAATTATTGTGAGTACCCATGAGAGCCCTCTAATTGCTTATCTACTCATATACTAGCAACGTGCTTCTATTGTTTAATTGTTTCATTGATAGTTGTTGTATCACTAATATATATTGTTTATCATATGTGAATGGATGGAATAATTTGATTATGTGAATGTGGATTCGATTTTGGATTGAGGGTGGACAATGGGCAGGTTCTCTCGATTATCTGGCGAGAGTTCCGGGTCATCAGAAAAATGAGAAATTATGATCACAATTTAAGATGTGGGTCATGTGAACTGAGTCCCGTTAAATAGGACCCAAGGTGGGGCAAATTTATGACCATGTGGATTGAGTCCCCTTAAGTGGGGGCCAAGGTGAGGTCGAAATCTGGATCCTTGTGCGCAGAGTCTCCTTCAATGGATGTCGAGGCGTGATCCTTGTGTGTGTTGTAAATAAGTGATTGCTTAAATTGTTGCATATTACATTTATTTACTTTATATATGTGCATACTTTGAGTTTCTAACAATTTTTGGGAACTCAATAAGCTCTAATAGGTTATTGTTTTAGTTAAAATTATTTTCTCATGATTAGGTAAGGGAAAGAATGTGGCTGAATCATCAAAGAATGATGGTAAGTACTCCATAATGGAGTTGGTTAAACTTTATTTCAGGTATGTATTGGTTATGTAACCTCATGGAGTTTACATTTGGGTATAGTATTGAAGTTTAATTAAAAATTATGATTATCATGTTTTTGTTATGTAAACTTTTGGACTTTAATGACATTTTTGGACTTTAATGACAGTGTATCCCGTGGAATTTAATGAGGTGTTTGTATGAAAATGTCATTTGTGAAAAACTGTATATAGTTTTACAAAATTAAAATTTCGAATATATCAATTAAATATATAACTTTAGAAATAAAAAAATTAAAAGAGTGTTAAAAAAAGTAACTACGGTTCATGAATATTTAAAATTGATTGATGTATAAATAATATCTATGATAAGTACCTATAATTTTATTGTATTTTTTTTATTAAAATTAATATTTATGTGGTTACTTTGTAAGTTTACATACATTTTATGTAACCAAATATTTATCAAAATTTATTCACATAATACGTGGGTTCATAAACTAATACACACACTTAGGGGGCGTTTGGTTCGCGTATTTCCTGGGATTCAATGGGATTTGTATTTAAAATCCTGTGTTTGGTTCGCAGATTTCAGTTAGGATTTAAAATCCCAGGATTTCTTAAATCCCTCCCTTCTTTGTTACTCAAAATCCCAGGCTCCCCCCTGGGATTTTAAATCCCAGTTACCTTGCATTTTTCAGATTAGCAAATTTTTTTCTATAAGATAATGCAAATCCTTTGACAAAATCCTGACAAATGCAAATGCTGCATAATGCAAATCCTTTGACAAAATGCAAATCCCGGTGAAAAAAATATGCGAACCAAACGCCCCCTTAGGTTCCAAAAAAATTCTGGATTTTTTTAAGGTTTCGTAGTGATTTTTTTGTTTTAAAACGTAGGGATTGTTCATATCCATATCTGGGATTTTTTAAAAATTAGATATGTCTTTTTATTACATGTTTATTACATGTGTAATAGTCATATATTATATGTGTAATAGTCATATATTACATGAATAATAGTCATACGTTATATGTAAAATAGTTTATTACATGTTTATCACATGTGTAATAGTTTTATATTATAAGCAAAGAGGTTGATGTGAAAATATTGTTGTCAATTTTGTATTAAGATTCAATATTTTGAAGATGAAGATGAAGACGAAGCATTGATTTATGTTCGTTCAAAACATGTTTTTTTTAAATGACGGTCTGTGTTCTTTTCAAGCATCATGGAGATCAATTCCAGATTTTTTGGAAAGTTTTCTGATGATTTTTGTAATTTTAAAACGTAGTGATTGTTCATATTCAAGATCTGTGTGTGTTTTTTTAAATTAGTTCTGCCCTTTTATTACACGTTTATTACATATGTAACAGTCACATATTATATGTATAATACTTATACATCATACGTAGAATACGTGTTTATTACATGCGTAATAGTTTTATAGTAAATGTAAAGAAGTTGATATGAAAATATAGCTATCAAATTTGTATTTAGATTCAATATTTTTTGTGTTTAGTTTTCCTAATAGAATTTGAATGTATTTGTATTGTTCGTTGTTAGAAATAGTGTGTCAAGATAATATAAATTATCACAACATGGTCGGTATCATAAAACACCTTAGGATCAAACGTTGAGCACAAACTAAGCAGAAAGCAACTAAGACTAAGAAGTGTATATATAACATCATATATATAGTAATATTGGATATTACTAACCCTAATTAAATATTAGATGTTCAATTAGAAGGGTTAAGGGCGTTTAGATTAACCATCTGACGATGATTCAAGAAAGACTAAACTTGAGAGACTAAAAGTTACATATAGCCAAAGTTATTACCAAAATCAGTTTTGATAAGATAAATAGAAGATTTATCATAATAATTATCTCATAATTAGTTATGGATATTATCTAGCAAGTTTGTTATACTAGATAATAGATAATTAGTTGTCGTTATCCTTAAAGAGTTAGATTTCAACTCAACTCTATGTTTATGTTGGCTTATAAATAGAGGGATTATTCCCCTCATTATGGTCGTCCAACACACTCCCAAGAGTGCCTCAAAACAATCTTGAAAGCCTAAACCCTAGTCTTGAAGTTGCTTAATTGGCAAACGCTCAGACCGTTAATCAACGGTCACACCTACGACCTCTAGCGTGAGTATTCTTGTTTAGAACGCCCACAACTATTGGAGGTTTCTATCAAGGTTGTTAGAATATGTTTTAATTGATGAAAAACAAAGTCTCGGAACTGTTTATGTATTTTCTTAATAGTTTGTAAATAGGTATAAATAGCCTCTTTGACTTTCAACTTAGATAGATCTGTTAGAACAATCATTTTGTACGCATTCTAATCTGTGAAAGCAGCACTGTTGAAGATTATTCCTGATCATCATTTTGTAATCAACAATTCATCAATCGAAGCATTTGGTTAGTGTTGATTATTGTAATTGTTCTTATTAATTGATTGATTGTAAGAAACTTATTTTCACAATTGGTATCAGAGACCTAGGGGTGAATTTTTTTTCGATTTGTGATTGAATTTTTCGAAAATTGATACTGTTCTTGAGCATTCTTTTCGGAAAAACCCTAAAATCACTAAGGGTTTTGATTCTGTTGATCCTTGTCAGTGATAATTGGATCGAAGGTTAAGGATTCATAGACGAATCAATTGAATATAAACTTGATTTGATTTTCAAAACACAGAAAAAGATCTAGGCAATTTTCTGAAATTTTGAAAAGTGTAAAAACGGTTACTATTCTATTGAAAAACTCAGACATAGATCCATTTTTTACGCAAAAGTGTTTAACAAAAAGTGTTTGTATTCAAAAACCTTACCTTCGATTACAATTTGAGTGAAATTGGGTAAAATTTGGATTTAATCTGAATTTCAGACTTGAAAAAGCTGAAAATACTAAGAAACTCGAAATATACACATCCTGTGTGTAATTCGAGTTGAGTACCTTAGTTAATCGAGTTGATTACCTTAGTTATTCGAGTTGTGTATAACTAATATTTGAGTTGCCAACTTGTGATATTCGAGTTGACAACATTTTGTTAACAAACTCGAATTTCAGAACAAACACAATCGAGTTTTAGTACAAAACCAATAGAGTTTTATATAAGACTCATTCGAGTTTTATCTAAGACTGATTCGAGTTTTATATAAGACTCATTCGAGTTTTATATAAGATTCATTCGAGTTTTATATAAGACTGATTCGAGTTTTATATAAGACTCATTCGAGTTTTGTATAAGACTCGTTCGTGTTTTGCATAAGACTCATTCGTGTTTTGCATAAGACTCATTCGTGTTTTGCATAAGACTCATTCGTGTTTTGTATAAGACTCATTCGAGTTTTGTATAAGACTCATTCGAGTTTTGTAATATACTCACTCGAGTTTGATCAAAATACATTCGAGTTTGATCAAAATACATTCGAGTTTGATCAAACACTCATTCGAGTTTGATCAAAAACTCAATCGAGTTTCTCTAAAAGAATCATTCGAGTTTGGTAAAAGAATCAATCGAGTTTTACCATAAACTCAATCGAGTTTTACACTATATTCATTGAAGTTTCACTCATAACTCAAGAATCATTCAAGTTTGACACACACATTAATCAAAACACAATTCACTATCTGAGTTAAGTTGCTTATTGCTACTAACAAGTCATTGTGTTGTAGATTTCAGTACTAATCTGTGTTTTAAGGTGTGATCAAATTTTTCAATCTCATTCGGAGTTCATCAGATCTTGGTCAAGTTTCCCAAAGATCAATCAACATGTCTAAAGAGGCACTGGCTATGGGATCAGAAACCAAACCCCCAATCTTATACAGGGGAGAATATGTCCAATGGCGGGAGCGGTTTCTTGAATTTATCAGTTTCCATGATTTGTCTGAAGAAATGCTGAAATCATTAACTGAAGGACCAGCAATTTTTATGGAAACGATCCCAGGAGTACCAACTGGCAATCCCCCAATACCACCGAGGACTGTTGAGGTCACAAACCTGACAGAGGCCCAGAAAAAGAGAGAGTTAGGGGACAAGACTGCCAGAAAACTATTATTGATATCAATCCCCAATGATATATACATTTGTCTGACAAATACAAAGACTGCTAAGTCCATCTGGGATGAAGTATGCAAAATCATGAGGGGATCAGACAGAGCTGCTACAAATAGGGCTAGGAATAGCCTAATGACGTTTGAGAACTTTAGAGCTCGTGAAGGTGAACTTTTGGAAAACACTTACCTCAGATTTGTGAATCTGGTAAGTGAAGTAAAAAGAAATGGAGTGACAAAGTCCAACTTGGACATCAATGTCAAATTTTTAAATGTTCTAAATCCAGAATGGGAAAAATATGCTATGATCATCCAACAAACAAAAGATATTGAGGAGATGGATTTTCATATGCTATTTGAAAACCTCAACAACTATCAAGAAGTTGTATTGAGGAAAATATCTGGAAAGAAAAAAGCGGAAAAAGAAACTGTTGATCCGCTAGCTCTACTGGCGGAGAAAAAGTATAAATACAAGCTGAAAAAGGAGAAAAGAGCAGTAATCAGCAGCACATCCTCTGAATCAGAATCCTCAGATTCATCTGCTGATCCAGAAATTGAAGAGATGAAAAAGCAGATGGCTTTGCTTACAAAAGCATTTCAGAAGAAATTTTACAGAAAGCCAACAAACAACAAGATGCGCTATAAAACAGGTTCAAGGAAAATTGAGAAAAAAGATAAGTATGAGAAATCTGGGGAGAGTAGTGCACGAAAGACTGACAAATTTGAGAAGTCGGACAAATCAACCAAGAAAGAGTCGGAACAGAAATGCTATAACTGTGGAAAACCATGTCACTATGCCCGGGAATGCAGATCGCCTGTAGTCAAAAATTCAGACTACTATACAAGAAAGGCCCTCTTAGCCAAAGAGAAAGAGTCAGGCAAACCTCTTATGGCGGAGGATGATCATTGGTTACAGTTATCAGAAGACGATGATATCTTTGATGAAGATGCCCATATTTGTCTAAAGTCAGAAATTTTCAATGAATCTGAACTGAGTGAATCAGCTATGATAGCTGAAGATGAGGTGTGGGTTGGACAGACTGATGAAGAGGATGCAGAGAGGAGAGAATCTGATTCTGATGAAGAGGAAGCAACAGAAGAAGTTGCATTAATGGCAACTAGCCAAAATGAAGCTGAAAATGAGGAAGATTCAGAGTCTGAAAACTCAGATGATTCAGAAAGACTGGAGGTAAATTCTAATTCAGACTCTGATATTGATGAATCATGCATCTTAGAAGAAAAACTAACTAATATGGCCTTTATGCTTAAAAAGTTTGAAAAATCTTTAAAGGCAGAAAAGAAAAATGTTCATTCTTTGGAAAACAATCTTCGAAATGAACACAACTTAGTTCTAGACTTTTCCAAAGATAAAGCATTAGCTTTACGAGCTGTCTCAGACTTACAAGATAAGGAAAAAGAACTTCAAAGCAATATACTCAATCTGAATCACAAAATATCTGATTTACAAGAAAGTCTGCGAATAGCTGAGTTAGAAGCCTCAAACTTTTCTGTAAAATATCATGCCATATTTGAAGAAAGAACTAAACTTTATGAGAAAATAAAAAAGATGGAGGATGAATTTATTAAAAGAGGGTAAAGAGATCAAACAATTTATTTAAATCAACCAAAAGATACAGAATTTTATAACTCTAAATCTGGTATTGGTTGGGAAAATCCTAAGTATCTGACAAAAGCTATATCAAATTCACCAACACTATATGATGTCAGATACATGAATTTAGGATTAAAAATGACATTCATGAAAGCTTCTGACGAAGTAGAATCTAGCGAAGAGATAAAAAGATTACGATCAGACAAAATGCAAAATTATGGTGATTATACCAAGATAAATGAAACCAGCAACATTATTGATACTAAAGAAGAGTACATTCAAACTTATTCTGAAAAGGATTTGTCTGAATTACCAACTCAGTCTCAAAAACTATATTTACCAAATTCAATTTTAGAACAGATAAATTCTGATTTAGAATTGAAAATTAAAAATTTTGAGACAGAGAATGGAACTCTCAAGGCTGGATTACTAAAAATGGAACAAATGTTGCAAGATAAGCCTAAAAACATAAATGTGTCTGATCCACATTCATCTACTTCTCTAGATTCTATAAATTCAGAGAAAGAATTTGATCTGTACATGCACTCTGATGATAATTCATTAGATCAAATGTTTGGTAAAATTGGTGAATTTATCAAACCTTTGACTAACAAACAATCAAATGGTAATAAAGAACCTGTTAAAATTCTCCAAAGAATGTCTACAGATTCTTTAAAACCATCTGAAAATTCACCTTCAGTACAACAAAAGAAGGGGAAAACAAAAATTTTTGTTCAGTCTCCTAGTTTTTAAAAGGGCGAATCATCTTCATCAACGGACTCTATTGCACGAAAAGTCAAATCTTCAACAGGTATGAAAAAGTTACAGAAAAAACGAGCCTCTAAATCTTCTAATTCTCAAACTTGTTTTATGTCAGATATCGTTGTGAACGGTTCGAGAAAACAAGTGTGGCGAAAGAAGGAAAGAGAACAGAAAAACAAGAGTTTAAAACAAGAGTGGCGCGTGAAGAACAAAAACGTTACAGATAGAAATAGCAAAAATGAACAATCTGTCTGTAATAATAATAATAATCTTGTTAAAAACTCTTGTATAAAGTTTTCTAGAAAGGACTTAATTACTTTGAATTCTCATGTTTGTAAGCCTGCTGTTGTTAAATCTAATAAGCTCGTATGGCAACCAAAGAAGAAGGACCCAGTTTATGAACAGAAAAAGGTTCCAAAGAAAAATATTTCAAAAGCAATTCCACCGAGAATTGTACAAAAATGGATACCTAAAAGAACAGTTCAAAAATGGGTACCTAAAGTAGCTTCAAATGATAAGCTAAAAGCCATATCTGTTAGAAAAACAAAAAATAATGTTGGGAAATAGTTTAAGTATGCTCAAGCTGTTAGTTAGACTTCTCAGACTGTTAGTAGATTTTTTATGTAAATACAAAGTTCATGCTGCTAGTTGAAGAAACTCGAGCTGCCAGTGTAAAAGTTCAAGCTGCCAGAGCAAAACAACTCAAGCTGCTCAGTTCATGTTGTCAAGACATTCAAGCTGCTCAACAGTTTCATAAACAGAAAGTGCTGATTTTCAGGAAAGATATCTACACGAAGATTCCAGCATATCTACTATCAGAGAAGTCATAGTCCTTCAAGGAAACAAGTCCAAAAAGCAATATAAATAGACAGAATATTGTATAGAAGAATATAGAAGTTTTCTGCATATTTTGAGTCTGTAATTGCTTTGTTGATTAAGTTTTCTAAGCCTCTAAGGTTGTAAAACCCTAAGAACAGTCTGTGTTCTTCGTCTAATCAAAACAGATTAGAGGTGATTGTAATCATTGAATTCAGCAATACAAACAGTCTTGATTACTTCTTATGTTTTATGCTTTATTGATTCTGAAAGTTTTTGTTAAAATAATTAAGTGTTATTCCGCAAACTTCTTAATTAAACTTTGATTCAAAGCAAGATTATTGATTTATACTCTGATAAATTTCAAATCAGTTAATCTTGGTTATTCAGTTTTAGATCCTGACAAGTGGTATCAGAGCCACAGGTCGTTCTTTGTTTTTCAAAGTCGAAAACTTTCTTTCAAATTTTTAATCTTTTACAATGGAATTTGAAAATAGCAGCAGTGGATCTGGGCAAGGACTCAAAGTGCCTATGCTCAAGCCCACTGAGTTTGAGATGTGGAAACTCAGGATTCAACAGCATATTCAATTCATTGATTATGCCATATGGGAAGCTGTTGAATTCCCTCCTGTAGTTGATCCAGAACTTGATGCTGAGGGAAAACCAGTCAAAACTCCTCCAAAAACTGAACTTGAAAGGAAGGCTAGAATGAATGAAGTGAAAGCACTCACACTATTACAAATAGCCATTCCTAATGCTTATCAACATCAGTTCAAAAAGTTTTATACTGCTCACTCTCTTTGGAATGCCTTAGAGAAGAGGTTTGCTGGTAATGCCAGTACCAAGAGAAATCAAAAAGACCTCTTGAAACAGCAGTATGAAAACTTTTCTGGTGGCAAGAATGAAAACCTCACTCAAATCTTTGACAGGTTCAACAAACTGATAAGTGAACTGGAAAGTGCAAAGGTCAATCTGGATCAAGATGAAGTCAACAGAAAGTTTCTCAGATCTCTTGGAGAAGAATGGACAGTCTATGCTGCACAGTGGAGAACAAAAGACACTCTTGATGAGATAGAATTGGATGATCTGTATAACAGTTTAAGAGTGTTTGAGACTGAGATTGATGCTAAAAAGAAATCCTTTTCTTATAATCACAACACTTCTCTTCTGTCCTCTGAAAAATCTAATAACTGTGATTCTTTTTCAGGTGGTGATGGCAATTCTGCTGAAACTCATTATGAAGCTTTTGTTGCCAATGATGGATTATTTGCTCTAAATGTTGAAGACTTGGAACAAAAACATCCAGATGATCTTGAAGAGATGGATTTAAAGTGGCAACATGCAATGCTGACCATGAGAGCCAAAAGATTTCTGAAAAGAACTGGTAGGACCAACTTTCAAGCCAAAACAGAAGGCAAACCATCTTTTGATAAATCAAAAGTGGAATGCTATAAATGCCATAAGCTTGGTCACTTTGCCAGAGAATGTAGATCTCAAGGTCAACAGCCATCAAGGACTTCACAGCCCATCCAAGCTTCCTCATCAACAGCACTTGTCTCTCAAGAAGACAATGTGTTTGACTGGAGTGATCAGACAGAGGAAGAATTCCAAAATCAAGCACTTATGGCAGAAACATCAAATGTCTCCTCCACTGAACTACCATCTGAGGTAAATTCTAAACTCTGCTCTCAATCATGCAAAAATATGGTTAAAAAGTACAGAGATCATAATGAGAGCATGTGCAAAACTCTAGCTAAGATGGAAGAAAGGAGATATGAATATATGCAAGCCATAGAAGATCTGGAAAAACAGATCAATGATTATAAGGATAATGAGATTCAAATGGGGTATGATAGAAACTATCATGAATGGGAGAAAAAGGAACTCAATAAGAAAATAGAATCTCTGAATAAAAAGGTAGAAGAAACTGAACAGAAGGTGTTAGAGGCTAATGAGAAACTGGAATCTGTTAACATAGATCTAGGTAACTTCAAGTTAGCAAATCAAAAGCTAGAACACCTAATGGAAGTTCAATTCAAAGATAGAGTCAAATCTCAGGTCAATCCCAAAGAAGAAATAGGATACAGAGCTACTCCACCTCCATATAATAACAAGTACATTCATCCAATGAGTGAAGTTGCTGATAGACTTGTCAATGAACCACTAGATGAGTCTATGACTATTGTAGATCCTATCCTTGATAACAGTCCTGAATTAAAAGAAGATAAGAGTCAAAATAGAGACTGTGACACAAAGAGTGCACCCATAGAAGTCCAAGTTCCCAGTAAGAAAGGAATAGAGAAGATGAGTGTATGCAATGCTACTCCACAAGTTTCTGTACATTCTAACTGTAACACTGCATCTTCATCAAAAGGAACTAAAAGAGGTAAAACTGTTTCTATCTGCACATGCCAAAAGCATGGTGTTCAAAAGTTTCCTAAACAACAGCAGGTAAGAGGAAACCAGAGAAACAAGAACCAGAAATTGACAGAAAAGTCTGGTGTTCCAATTCAAACTGTCAAAAGATGCTTTCAATGTGGAAGGAAGAATCACTTAGCCAAGGATTGTTTTTACAAACCAGCTGTTGCAAAACAGACTGTGCATCACACAAAATCAAATCCTAAACAGGCAAAGCACTCAAAAGTGAAACCTTCCACAGCAGCTCCAAAGAGAACAGTTGATCACAGATTCTCAAAAGTTAATAAAAAACAGTCCACACATCAAAAACAAGTTTTGGCAAAGCCTAAATCAAGTTTTAAACAAATATGGTGTGTCAAGGAAAAATCTGTTGCTCAAACTGCTAATGCAAAAGATCAGACTGCTAAGTCAAAATCTGATGCTGTTAGTGCAAAAACAGAAACTGTTAGCACTACAAACACAGCTCCAGCTGCTGGGCATCAAACTGGAGCTGCTAGTGAATCATCTGAGACTGTCAGAAGAAAAGATGATCAAAATAATTGGATACCTCATATTATCACTAAATACTCTCCAAAGACTCCATCAGTAGATCTCACCAAATACAAGAAGTCAAAAACAGTTTTTAGTTATGTCAATGTACAAGGCCAACCAAAAACCAATTTGGTTTGGGTTTACTCCACTACTAACTAAGCTGTTATTTGTGCAGGCCAACCACAGGTCTCCTCATAGAACAAGATGGCATCTGGACAGTGGATGCTCTAGGCACATGACAGGCAATTCTGAATGCTTGTCAAATTTCAAAGGTTTTGATGGAGGTTTTGTTGCATTTGGAGGCAACTCAAAAGGAGTGACTATGGTGGTTGCAACATTGACAGGAAATCCACAACTGGTGGATGTCAATACTTAGGAGCAAGACTGGTCTCTTGGCAATGCAAAAAAGCAAACAACTGTCTCCACATCATCCACTGAAGCAGAATACGTAGCAGCTGCAAGCTGCTGCTCCCAGGTAATGTGGATCCAAAATCAGCTAAGAGACTATGGTATGAATTTCTTATCCACTCCTATTTATATTGACAATTCAAGTGCAATTAGCATTGTGCACAACCCAGTGAAATTCCCAAAAACCAAGCATATAGAAATCAGGTTTCACTTCATCAGAGATTGTAATGAAAAGAAGTTAATCCAAGTTACCAAAATACATACAGATGATCAGCTAGCTGATCTATTTACAATACCTTTTGATGTGGGAAGGTTCACTTTCCTAATATCAAATATTGGTATGGTAAACATGGATTAATTAGTTTTCATTATTATCGACTCAGTATGCTAATTTAAGGGGGAGACACTGTTCCATTGAAAAGTTGCACAATTTTACACTAACAGCATGAGTATTTTCTCATGCTGCTAGTTCATTTTCTCGGACTGCTAGTTATTTTCACTTGATCTGTCAAAGTGTGCAGGGTAATTGAGTAATTTTTCAAATGTGTGCGCGGGACCCAACCTTTTCGAAACCTTTAAAGGTCCCAGTTTCGTTCAGTTGTAACTACCAGTTACATATTTTTCTTCCACGGCCTTCTACTTTCTCTCTGAACGAATCACACATTCTTCTTTCAAACCCTAAACCATTGTTTGATCATCCATGGAGTTTGTCAACGAACACAACTGCCTTCCATACTCGCTCAAACACTCTGAACTTCAGCCGTTCCATGATATGATGGATTTCCTAAGACACTCCCATATCAACCATGCCCTCAATATCAATCCACCATATACATATCGCATATTGAACAGTTCTGGAACCGTGCCACTTTTCAAACCATCAATGGTATTCCTACCCTTCTATCCAAAAGATCCGAAAAGTGTAGGCCACTCTAAAAAAACTACGCACTCCCCATCACCATACTGAGGGATCCCATTCTGCAAAAAGAACCATTTGCATGCTCAAATGCCCTCAGGGAAACAAGGACCTAATCCCCCCTTCAAAGCTTTAACAACTTTGTGGTCCTTCAAAACATTAGGGTATAGGGGAGGGGCCCTAGGAGGGGCCCGTGCTGATTCTTTTTACTTTTCACTTTCCTTAAAAGCCCATTTTTTCTCCTAAATGGAAATTTTCTTGTACTATTATTTTCAGCAATTCAGCAGTGGGAAATGAGCCCCCCAAAAGAACTGGTGGTTGGTCAGATTTGCTTCTAAAAAAGACATTGGGGCCACTGGCCACTCGCTACTGACTCTCTCTCTGCCCTTAGTGGGTGCTTTTCATTTCACAGTCCAACGGTTGTCAATGTTTTTTCAACATGTTATTTTTTCATGGGAGAATGTTTAAGAGGCAATCAATTCCCTAAAAGAATGGGAAGTTTTTAATGATCGCAAGATTTTTGGCAGGAAATCATTGCACACAAAAAAAACCTGCCTACTTCCTCATTTACAGAGAGGATACAGATTTCCCATAGCACTCACTATGCATCTTCTAGCTTGAACTACACTATCTTCCTTCTTAACTTTCTTAGCAAAGGCTGATAAAGCCAAGTGCCAATTTTTGTCCAGTGTAGATGTTCCACCATTTGCCCGCCTCGCCCTCTGCAATGATGAACATCATTTAGGAAACGAGGAGAGGGTCCTTTGAGCAGGCTCCCTAACATCAATGCTACAAACAACAAACACCAAGACACCAACCGACCCCACTCCTGCATGATAACACAAAACTCCCACGGATCCTTTTTGTACGCCAACACGCCCAGCTCAGAATATATACAAAAAGAAAAAGGGGACCAGGAAGCGTCCTTCCTCCGCCTTCCCACCCTCAAGCAGAGCCATATATGCCCTGTGGCAGGAAGGAGACTTCCTAGCACAGAAAATCCAAAGGGAACCACTAGAGTAAGCTCTCCCAGTCTCACTCCAGGAGGTGAACATCTCTTCAGAGATGAATTCATATGGGTTCTGTGGCTTTGGGACTACTGATGTCTCTCTCTTGCACAAGAGGCAACAGGAAATGTGCCCCACAACATAAAGCTAAGACACGCCCATGGCATAGCAATTGTGCAAACAAAAGCGGAAGTCCCCAGAACCAAGAAACAGAGGGCCCCAGAGGTTGTAATCTACTTCTGGTATTAATGTCGGTGATAGAATCCACAAGCACCCCAGGTGTTTTCTGAGCCTTGAGACTAGTCCTGACAACCTCATGCTTGTTGACGGAATCCACCAAGCTGAAACCTGTTGTAGCATGATTGTTGGAATAACCAAATGGTCCAGCCATTGATGCAATCGGGTGCACAAATAAAATGGCTCTAAAGCAATCAGAAATGCTCAAAAATCAGAGGAATGGGATTACCGTCATAAGGGGTTACCCTTTGGGGGAAAGGAAGCTCATTCAATTAGAGCTGTTGAAATTCCAACCAAGGGGGCAAGGTGTTATAAGGTCCTCCCTCTCCCCTCCTGACCAAACCAATGCCTTCCAAAAAGGGCGGAAGAATCAGGAGGTTTTCCTAAATAATCACAGCCAACCAACCCACCCAGCAGCGTAAAGGGGAGACGAGTGGAAACCCGGCACCGACGCCGCGTTTCCTAAAATCACGTCCAAGAAACACCAAGAAGCAGCCTCCCCAAACTAAACAACAGTTCGAAGAATACCAACAAAGATGCAACCAACAGTCCCAGTTTTTCTAGGCCTAGCAGTGCCCAAACAGCTTCTTCAAGCTGTTGAGCCTAGAAACTCAAGCTGCTGCGCGGTTCAAAAAAATCCACTGAGTTGTAATAAGGGAAGGCATTCCAAGCTCCATCGAGTACTTAGTCCAAGCAACAATCTTCTGCTGCAAAGACAAAAATGCAAGGGGCATTCTATTGAGTCTCCAAAGCACAAATTCTCCGCAAAGAAGCGCCAGATTGCCTTGGATGCGGGAAGTTGCCAAAAGGTTATCAGAAGAAACAGGAATAAAGAATTATATCAGCAAGCCCAGCCCCCATAGATGATGATGAGACATGATGTGATTACCTAAGGGGTTGGGCAAACAAGGTGAAAATAAGAGAAAGATGCCAACAGGGCAGCACTAAGCTGAGCAACAGAGATTTTTTTGATAAATTTTGCATTTGCAGCTGGAATTCCAAGAAAATGCTCAGTCCCATGACAACTGAAAGGCTGCAAAGAATTCATGACAAGGAGATGGATAAAGAAAGACACACACAAAAGTCGCTCCAGAAGCTCACCATCACAGAAGTACAACCTCAACTGCAATCCATCCAACTGAAGCTGACTGCAGTAATACCTGTTCCCACTGATCAGCTGCTTCTTCTATTCCGTATCGGTTAAAAGGGTTCTCCTGTGAAGCAACAACTAGCAAAAGGGGGGGGCCATGGAAGATAGAGGAAAGCTGATTGATCAGCAATGATTTCACAAAGCCTCGATCAACTACGGGTTTTTGCTAATTCCCAATGGATGACCGTGACTGAAAATTAGTGTTAGTGATATAAGAGTGCGTGCCTTGACCAGAAGAAGAATATTATACATTTTGGCAGATGGTTCGAGTTTTGGAACCAGAGAGGAGCTTATCAGAATGCACAAGTATTGTGTCCTGGAGCACAATTTTAGATCTGCTCTATCCACAAGTTGAGCAAAGTAATTAAAGATCTAAAATCAATTGTTTGACCTGAAGTCTGCAAGGAGAAATAGAGGATGGCTGTGAAGAAGGGGAAGAATCAAGCAAGTTGAATCTTTTTTGTCAGTCAAGGAAATACAGAATCAAATTTTTCAGATGGACCTGGTATATTCCTTCAATCTCGAATTTTTTTATGATTTACCAAATATATGGCTACTTCAGATAAATCTGTTAGGGTGTCTTGTGTTAGGAAGATGAGATGAAAGAAAGAATTTTTTAAGCTGTAGACAGAAACTTGCACAGTTGGTAAAGTTTTTTTTGAAAGCCTTGGTTTTAATAACAGTTTACTTATTCAGTTTTCCATTGGGGGTGGGGGTTTGTTAGAGAATTAAATCTGGGGGGGAAAGAATTAGTAGGGGGAGATTGTTTTTGGGAAATAGTTTTAAGTAATGGCTCTCAAGCTGGGTTTAGTTAGACTTCTCAGACTGGTTTTAGGTAGAGTTTTTTTATGTAAATACACATGTTTTGGGCGCGGGTGGACGGTGTCGTAGGTGAAGAAACTCTAGCTGCCAGTGTAAAAGTTCAAGGCTGCCAGAGCAAAACAAACGCAAGCTGCTCAGTTTTCATCTTGTTCAAGACAATTCAGCTGGCTCACAAGTTTCATAACAGAAAGTTGCTGATTGTAAGGAAAGATATCATACACGAAGGATTCCAGCATATCTACTATCAGAGAATCATAGTCCTCTTCAAGAAAACAAGTTCCAAAAGCATAGAAATAGACAGAATATTGTATAGGAAGAATATAGAAGATTTTCGCGTGCATATTTTGAGTCTGTAATTGCTTTGTTTGATTAAGTTTTTTCATAAGCCTCTAAGGTTGTAAAACCCTAAGAACAGGCCCTGTGTTCTTCTCTAATCAAAACAGAATAGAGGTGTTGAATCTTGATTCAGGCAATACACAATCTTTGATTACTTCTTATTTTTTATGCTTTATTGATTCTGAAAGTTTTTTGTTAAAATAAATAGTGTTTCCGCAAACTTTTCCGTCATTAAACTTTGATTCAAAGCGCAAGATTGATTGATTTAGCAACTCCTGATAAATGCAAATAATCAGTTTAATCTTTGGTTATTCGTTTTTTTAAAGATCCTGACAAATAATGTGCGCATGAAAATTTACCATAAACTAAAGTACCCAACTACAAATGGGTACCTCATGTGGCCTACGACATCTTATAGGGTAAAACCATGTCTGTTAAACCCTTGACTCCGGCTGCTCCCAAACATATGAACCGGACACGAGACACACGCACGGACTTGTGGGTAGAAAAAGTTTCTGTGGGACGGTTAGATTTGGAAATGAATCAAGTTTTTGTCCGATCAAAGGCTACGGATAGTCGCAAATATGAAAGATCAACCAATCCAAAAGGTCTTCTATGTGGATGGTCTTGGACACAAACTCTTTAGCATTGGGCCATTGTGGTTTGACAAAGGAAGTTAGAAGTCAATTTCAACCAATCGGTGCAAGCAAGATCCGGAGAAGGAAAGAAGATTTTGGCAGGAAACAGGAAAAAACAAATTGGTACGCCAGTTGATTTAGCCTCAATTAATAATCTGAAGAAAGAGGTCGCCTGCTTATTATCAAAAGCTACATCTATCTAAAACAGCAGGCTGTAGCAGCGTCCCGCCTTTCACATCTGAACTTCATGGCTGACGCAACATAGGGCAAAAGGAGGGTTAGTTAAAAGGGCTGCCGGCGGGCAAATTCCAAAAAGAGCAATTTGTGGGCATGTGAAAAAAAGGAAAGTATACAAGAGCCACACACAAATGCGGGGGCAAAACAGAACACTCATCCAGAGAGCCACTGGAAGTTATTGCATATGGATTTTGTGTGGAACCAAATGAGAGTACAAGCATAACTAAGACACAGATATGTATATGGTTTATAGTTTGTAGCTATTCACGATACACATGGGTGTTTTTTTCCCTGAGATCTCCAAATCAAGATGCAACCGAAAAACCATCATAGACCTTTGCATCCGGAAATACAAAGTTAAGTTGCACACTCACAATTCAGACAATCCGCTTCAGAAACTGAACAGAGTTCCAAGAACAAATCACTTTGACTCGTTCTTGAAAATTCAGTAGGAAGTACACATCAGTTCTCAGCTGCTCGAAACTCCCAACAAAATGGTTGGGCGTTGAAAGAAAGAAATCGGACACTAGTTGGAAATCAACTAGGACGAGGTTGGCCTCTCCAATTTACCGTTGTTCTTGTGGGCAGAAAGCGGTTTGTCAACAGCTATTTGTTTCAAACAAACCGTTCAATATACATAAAAGATTCGGAAAGACCTCCCTTATGAACTGATTAAATAAACGAATACCTAATATAAATTTTTCCATGTCCCTTTGGTTGCGAGATGTGTTATGCGAAACGAAGAAAGACAACCTTGGAAGTTTAATCAAAGGCAATGAAGGAATATTCATCGGGTATTCAAAGGAGTCAGTTGCCTTCTGAGTGTACAACAAGAAAGAACCAAGACAGTCAACGAGGAGCGTAAATGTTAATTCGACGAAGGAAGTGGTAAGAGGCTCCTGAACACACCAGTTCAGGACCCGAACATAATATGCAGACTTAATTGGAGTCAAAATGGACAAAATGGCCTTGAACATTCTGAATTAAAAATTAAGTTGGGGTTGAGAATTTATTTGACGACTTTTTGAAAGCCCCAAAACTAATTGTTCAAAATTTTTGGTGCCGGACAGGATTACTGAAGATCCAGTCATAGGTTTCAGATCTGTTCTCAACAGACAAAGTTATGAGAAACTGGAGAAGCTTCAACAGGGCAAATGTGTAGTCAACTACTGAGATTGACAACCAATTGAAAACCTCCCATTCCTCTGAAACCCCACCCAGTTAGCTTTCTGAACAGTCAGAAGCTCCTACCGCAATGTTCCCTACAACATCGAAGTAACTCCCGGAACCCATATCTAGATCTCCAATCCCGACCAAGACCCAATACAACCGTT
>JAANYP010000236.1:169905-194175 GCA_020465985.1 Centrapalus pauciflorus
ATTTCATTAAATATTATATCCCTCTTCCGATCAATTATAATTCACATATATTTCTTAATTTATACTTCGCATTGCATATTCCAAATCCCATTCAATATTAACACAAGTCACGTATTCTCATACCTTTGTTCGCTTTCTCAGAAATGCTTGAATTACTTTCCTTTCTGTTATAAAATTTACATATTTCAAATATTGCAATAGTCTCTTTGACTCCAACTACATCAAATTTTCATGAACAGTTCGTGTCATGTGTTCTCAGCCACAACCTTTGTAAGCTTAAATTATTCAATACAATGTACCTTACCGTTTTCTTTTAAAACAAGTTGATGCTATTTTGTTTTATGATAAACACTACAAGTTGTGATCCATCCTTCAAACATATCACATATGATACTAATACGATTAGTTCCAATTCTTTAACCCATCATGGTCAAACTTAGACTTTATTACAACTTCTCAACTCATTCATAAGTTTCTAAGAAATCTCTAACATCTCTTCCAATTCAAAGCTTCCAAGTCCATCTTGGCTATTCATCTACTGCCTATTTATATACTCGAATATTCTCATTCACAAACATGATTATACTTATATTAATAATAAAACTTTATATCACTTGATTTCATGTTAACTTCAGCATCATAGAACTTCGATGAAATATTACATATGGAATCTTTAAAGTACACTTCTAACTCTATGGATTAACGTCCAAAAGTTATAACCACAATCTTAGAGATATCATCTCTTTGTTGAACTTTTCATTCATAGTTTCATCATGTAATATCATTACATGCTAATTCTTTGGTCAAAATTTGCAATTTCTGCTAAAATGGCCCACTTTTCCACAATTATAACAAGCATCGGCCTTCATTGGACATTTGTTAGCCTTATGTCCAAATTGATTACAATGGCAATATCTCTTACTTCTATCACGTTTATTTGTTCTTGACCTCAAGTATAGTCCATTTAGTTCATCTTCTCCAGACTTTACAATTTTTCCAATAGCTCTTTCTTCATGATTAACATGTGGTACGATATCAGGCTCACCATATTTCCTACTAAACAACAACTTGAATTGTTCCCAACTAAAGGAAGCAATCAACTTGGATCCCAATTCTTTTTCCCAACGGTCCCACCATTCCTTAGCTTGTCCAATCAATTGATCCTTAGCTAAAAACACCTTATACTCATCCTTACAATTCATCTCCCTAAAGATTTGTTCCATAGTTGTAAACCACATTCCTGCTTCCTCAATTCTCAGAGATCCAGAGAATGTGGGTGGTTGCCAGTCCTTGAATGATCTAATTACTTAATTCATGTAATTCTCATCAATCCCAGTTTCATAATCAATTTTTTTTTCTTGCCCTTGTCTTTGCGTTTCGCTTCATTCCTAAGGTTTATGTCTACCACAACATAATCCCTTTCATATTCCCTCTTTTCTTTTCTCTTGTCTTCTTTTCTTTTGGCTTTGGCCTCATCTCGCGCCCGAAACTGATCTTGAATCATTCGATTCTGCTCAGCCATCATGGCTAGCATCATCTCTCTTGTTTCTTCAGGTGTCATTCCTCCTCCAGACATGTTCTGTAATAATAACACATAACTTGTTTAGTAACATGTCATCAGTTTAAAGACACCACTCATTTGTCCCGTATGATAGTCAATCACTTATAATTACTAGATCATAACCTATCTTAGTTCAGATCATTACTTAAACCACTACATATCATTACCTAATGTTTGAGATCAAGACCTCATAGACACTTGAATCTCAAACTACTGCTCTGATACCATCTCGTGTGACACCCTTGCCACAACAACCACCATTTACAATACTCCCAGGATTAATCATCAACATGCAATAACATAATGATCTGATAACCTAAATTAAGTGCGCAAGCATTTAAAAACATAATAAAGTAGTGCAACAGTGTCAAACACCCTACTGTGCTATTAAGGTACCAAGTCTAAGGCTACACACCCATTACAATTATTACAATCATCCAGAATATATTACAACATTGTCTCATAACATAATTACCGATGAAATAGTGCCAAGTCTTCCAAATCTTCCCAAAATGACCTAACTAGAAGGTCCGGCAGTAGACTATCCCTTTCCTGTAAATTAAAATCAACTGAGGGGTAAGCGAATGCTTAGTGAACACACAGATTTACACATTTTATAAATCCTTATGATACCCACAAGAGTAGCACCGACGACACACGTCGTGCACTCTCCACGTACACAAAGTACGACCACACATGAGCCGTCGCTCCTACGAGCCCCATGCTCGGTATGAAAACCCAACCATCTGAGACAGACATAACATCGGGGATGGCATACTGCCTACCGGACCTGGAGGGATCAGCTCCAGCGTCATATAGTGCAGTAACATCAGAGTAACAGATGCGACCCACCGGTCCATCGTTAGATGCACAACAAACGAACGGACATGCATCAAATAAGAATGTGCATCTAAATCTATGCAAGTTAGTAGAATTCCAAACGAAAAATGAAGCAACATGTCTCAGCAGGCAATAGCAATCATAAAGCAGATATAAACATGCGAAATCATATGTACTCACAGTGGGTGCGTAATTAAAGGTTAACCAATATTATTTCTCCACGGGCTTTCAACCGGATTCCACCAAGTACCCCACTGTGGGTTAAACAACACCACAAGGGACCTGTTAAATTAGTTACAACAATATTTCAAGTCAAAAACCGTTTAAATACGTAAAACCAAGTTTCGTAAGTTTTGCAATATTTTTCCCCATTTCGGGTCTATGCCCAAATTCGAACAACAACTAAGTTTGAACCCATTTCAAGTTTATATCTTGTCCTTTGTATAATTCATATCATTTTATGTGTTGTTTATGAGTTTCATTCATAATACTCGAGTTTAGAGAGTAGGATTCTCAATTTTAGGCATCAAATTCGAATTTCGGGGGTTAAATTCGAATTTCCTTTGAATTTAATGAATAAACTCGAAATCCTAATGATAGATTCGAACCATATTCGAATCTAGGGCCTTAGATTCGAATCTATGGTGTCAAACTCGAATTCCTGCTCGAATTTAGTACAAAAATCGAGTTTGTTCTTGCATTTCGACTGTGTTCTTGGTATTTTCGAGTTTGTTCATCTTTACAACTTAAATCCTTCATTTCAAAGCCTAAAATCATGAATATATCAAGTATTATACCTAGGTTTGATTCTATTACACATATACTATCATATTCTAGCTAAAACTCAAGCAAAATCGGCTTTAAATCGCATAAAAATGACAGATTCAAACTTATGTTCTTCAAAACCGAAACACAAAATCTTAAAAGAGTCGATTCTTACCTTAATCCGTACGAAATCAAAAATCCAACCGTAGATTGTTGTTGTACTCCTCGAGATCTTTCCGATGACGTATAAATCTCGATAATCGGCCGGTCGGTTTGTGAGATATCGTAGAGAGAAGTAGAGAGTGTTTTTCTAGAGAGAGAGTGTAGAGAGAGAGAGCATTTGGAGAATGAAAAGGCATTTGGCCTTTTTATTCCCATCTTTCCCATTTTGCACATTTCACCCCTCAACTTAACCGGTTCCATAAAATACTGATTTATTCTTAAATTTACCATTATTAACTTTTATAATTCATAATAATCATTTCAAAGTTCTTAAACTTTTTAAATTTTCTTAAAACAACAACTAAGTTTTAAATATCCCCAAATACATAATCTTTGCTCATAATTCAACTTATTTATAAATTACCTGTCTAAATATTTCTTAAATCACCGTAATTGAATTCGAGGATGTTACAATGGTGTCATTATTCGGAATAAAGCTCGTCTCGTGGCCAAAGGATACAGCCAACAAGAAGGGATTGATTATGATGAAACATTCGCACCAGTTGCACGAATTGAAGCTATAAGGATGTTTTTAGCTTTTGCGGCTCATAAAAATTTTACAGTATATCAAATGGATGTCAAAACTGCGTTTTTAAATGGGGAGCTAACAGATGAAGTATATACATATCAGCCGGAAGGGTTTACTGATCCTTCGAAACCTGATCATGTATATATTTTAGATAAGTCACTGTATGGTCTTAAACAAGCACCTCGTGCTTGGTATGATGCACTCTCAACATATCTGTTGAGATGTGGATTTACAAAAGCTGCAGTTGACACAACCCTATTTATAAAACGTCAGGGGTCAGATATCATAGTTATACAGATATATGTAGATGATATAATATTTGGGACTACAAATCCAGAATTTTGTAAGAAATTCGCATTTTTAATGTCCCAGAAATTCGAAATGAGCATGATGGGGGAAATAAATTTTTTCTTAGGATTACAAGTAAAACAATTAACTGATGGTATTTTTATCAATCAGTCCAAATATATACAAGACATGTTAAAGAAATTTAACATGGTCAATAGCACTCCTATGAAAACTCCCATGGCTCCAGATTCAAAATCAAAACTCGATGCGGACATCTCAGGGAAACCTGTAGATGTGACTCATTATCGAGGTATAATTGGGTCATTAATGTACTTAACAGCCAGTAGACCAGATATTATGTTTGCTACATGTGTCTGTGCTAGATATCAGGCAAATCCAAAAGAATCACACTTAACAGCTGCAAAACGAATTTTAAGATATCTCAAAGGAACTCCAAATCTTGGTTTGTGGTATCCTAGAGAGTCTTCATTTAATCTGACTGCTTTTTCTGACGCTGATCACGCAGGTGATAAGATGGACAGAAAGAGTACGTCAGGAGCAGTACAATTCTTAGGTGACAAACCCGTATGTTGGTCATCTAAGAAATAACATTGTGTTTCATTGTCTACAGCTGAAGCAGAATATGTTGTTGTATCTTCCTGCTGTTCTCAGGTGTTGTGGATGAAAACCCAACTGCGTGATTACGGGTTTACACCAAAGAAAATTCCAATATACTGTGATTCTCAGAGCGCAATAGCTATTGCATCAAATCCGGTGCAACATTCAAAAACGAAACACATCGACATTCGGTATCATTTCATAAAAGATCATGTGGAAAATGGAAATATAGAATTATATTTTGTACCTACTGAATATCAACTAGCTGATTTGTTTACCAAAGCGTTAGATGAAAAACGGTTTAATTTTTTGGTATACAAATTAGGTATGTTGAATCGTTAAGAATTAATAATTCAGTAGTTTCAACATATAATTTTAAAATTTCCAATTTTTTTAGTGATTTTTATCTGATGTTAAATTCATGATTCATAAAAAGTTTATATTCATTAGAATTTAACAAGATCTGGATTGTCATGTGCAGGGGGAGCAGAAAAGAAATTTATCTGATTTTGTATAAATCTGATAAAAATTTATCTGTTATTTTGTAGGGGGAGCAAAACTGATAAATTGAATATCCAATTGAGGGGGAGCAACTTTTAGAAATTCAAGGGGGAGCAAATGCATTTTGTTAATATTTTTAATTTTTTATGTGTTTTCAAAATTCTTTTCTTTTTCTTTTCAAGTATGTTTTTTTAGTCCATTTTAAATTTTTTTGTTTTGTTTTGTGTGTGTGTTTAATTTTGTTTGATTTTCTTTTTTCAGGAATTTTTTTTTGTTGTTGTTTTAGTTTACTAAAATTTTTTTTAAGATAGTGGGTTATGGAAATTAAGTGGAACTAATAATGAAGATATATGGGCCGGTTAGATTTTGTTTTTCAAACCAAGGGCCGGGTCAACCTAGGGCCGGGTCAAAGGGTTCTATAAATTTGAATTTCAAATTTCAAAAACATTTTCTCAAAAACCGACTTTCCATCTTCTTCTACAAAAAGTTTCTTCACTCTTACGAAACCTCAAACCCACAAATATATTCAAAGACTCAAGCAAGATTACAATAGATTGTGAGTAAATCTGATTGTGTATTGTGTTTTACATAAATGTATTTAAATATCAGTCTTCATATGTATATTGTGTTTTACGTGTTTTGCGTGTTAATGGTGATTCATGATTGTTGTTCTTAAAACTCAAATTAAATGTGTGGTATGAAGTGTTGTATGATTATGAACATGAATCTGTAATTTCATGGTTCAAAACAATCCACACAAACAGAAATTTGGATTTCAATGTCAAAAAGCTTCGAGTTCAAGTTTTTTTCTGAAATTTGAATTTTTAACAACTTTAAAGTTGTTTTTGTTCAAAGTTCAGTAAAACAAATGTGTTTAAAACACATTTTCGAGGGGGGGTACAAGTTTTAAAACACTGAAAAACATCTCTGAACTTAAATTCATAAAATCAGTGTGTTTTAGACTTGTAAGAAAAATAAAAAGACATTTCTCGAATAAAGCATCATTCGAGTTGCACTGAGAGTCATTCGAGTTGTGTTAGTGAGTCATTCGAGTTGGATGATAAGTCATTCGAGTTGCATCAGTGAGTCATTCGAGTTGTATTAGTGAGTAATTCGAGTTGTATCATGACTTATTCGAGTTGACTCATATAGAATTCAGAGTTATTCGAGTTTAATACACATTACATTCGAGAACTATTTGTGTTTTATGCGAGTTGACAAGTATGTGTAACACTTAGAAAATTTTCAGAACATAAGTACTTAAAGCTTATTCGAGTTTAAAACATATATCATTCGAGTTTTACATGTCTTCATTCGAGAATCTTCAAGACTTATTCGAGTTGAGTCAAGCATTGTTCGAGTTGTCTCATTGGTTATACGAGTTTCATAAGTACATCATTCGAGTTTTGCAGAGACTTCTTTGAGTTTCATAGACACATCATTCGAGTTGTCTCTAGGCTTATTCGAGTTGTCTCATGTGTCATCCGACATTTTTCAAGACTAATTCGAGAAACTTGTAGTTTCATTCGAGTTTCATCAGAAAATTTTTCTAAGTGTAGAATTTTAAAGTTTTAAGAAAAATGTCACATTTTTTAAGAAATTGTTATAAATTTGTGTTTTTCTAACATTGGTATCTAAACGATTGACTTTGGAGTCCTTTCAATAATTATCAATTATTGTCCGGAATCCCGATGCTTTAAAAAGAAAATCACAAGTTTTTACAATTTCTGCTAAAATGTTACAATTTTTTTTTCTACATTTTGAAGGTTGTCATTTGTGTACAGGATAAGACTAACATGATTTTTAATTTTTACAGGTATTCAAATGGCATCCCCAGTAGAATCCCAAAATTCAAATTCCTCTGATTCCCATTCATCATCAAACCATACCCTTGTATCTACCCCAGTTAGGTCAACCTCAGTTGCCCGTTCATCACAAACAAACATAATCCCAGATAACCAGCTTGTAAAACCAAAACATTGCCTTCCTTTCCGTGATAATAACCATCGCTTAGATACCAAAGTTATTAAAGTAAGCCATCCTATAATTATGGACATTCTGAAAGGCCATCCACTCGGTTATCTACTTCAGTACAAACCGTCTATTCCACAAGTATATTTACAACAATTTTGGCACACTGTCAATTTTGTTCCTGCTGATGGAAATCATCATTTTAAAGTGACAATTGATCAGTTCAAGACGAAAATCACTCTTGCAAGACTACGTCACAATCTATTTCTTTCGAGACGAATAGACACTGTGAACTTCCCAGAGTTGGCAGACTTTGAAGATTTTGTTTCTGATGAGGAGCTGGTTCATGATTTGATATGCTTGGGTTATTCAAAACCACTTCCAAAAAGCTCCAAATTTCATCGAAATGGATTAAATGGCGAATGGTACACATTATTTGGGATCATCAATAGATGTATGACGTCTAAGCATACAGGTATAGACAGATGTAGCATTCACTGTCTACGAATCTTTCATGGAATTGCTTTCAATAAGCATTATGATTATGCTCTGTGTATCTGGGAGGATCTAAAGGAGATAGTACTGGCTAAAACTACAAATAGAGCAAGGAAGTTCGTTCCACTTCAGCGGTTTATACAAATTCTTATCCGGGGGATCTTAAGGGCCAATGAAAATATTCCAAAGCGAGCCAATTCTCAGAGATGCCCAGACTATGTCATGATGAGTTTGCATGAAGTGCCGGATTCTCCTAATGCGAATATCATGCCGATTCCAGAATCTTTACTGAAGTATGCAGATCCTGAGAGTGAGAATGTGAGGTTATATAGAATAGATCATGCTCCGATAGAGACCCAGGAACCGGGATCTCTTAGCCCAGGAGCTTTAAGGATCGAGGAACCTCAGCAAGGGGCTGAAGTTCAGGGAAGCCTACAAGTGAGCGAGGGAGTTGAAGTTGTAAGGGGTGGTGAGGAAGAGGCTGAAAAATCTGATTCAGAGAGAACATTGTCCGATATTCAAGAAGGTGAAGATGAAGGACGTGATGATGATGGTGATGATGGAGGTGATCATCATGAGGGAGGGGGAATGATGATTGATATTGTACAAATAGCTGAAGAGAGTGTGAGGGATACCCTAAGCCTAGAAAGCCGGGAATTAACCACATCCACTGTTAGCTCTCCTATGGGAGTTAGCATTGAACAAGTCAGTATCCCACTGACGATTGTACACCCACCTATCCACTCAGTCTCCTCTCAACAGGAGACTGTTTCAATTGAACACAGGGATGAACCACAAAATCTATCCGAAAGTCACTTGGACTTGATGGATATTGAAACAAGTGCACAATTGCCCGTGTGTACGACTTGAGTCAACTTCATGTGTTGAAGTTAGTGTGGTTGAACTGAGTGTTCCCACTGGAACATCCTTAGTAACGGAAGCATTTGTTGCTCCGTCACTTGAAGAGGGTGGAAGTCCAGTCAGAGAAACGCCACTACCAACTCTGAGCACTGGCCACACAGAAGTTCTTTATACAAGTTCGACTGTTGTGACAACTGGAAGTCTACGTGACCCAGTGGTCAATTTATCCCCGTTTGTGACTGAGTCAACATTGACAAAAGCCTTGAATGAAGTTGTTTTTGGAGTAAACACGCATGTATCTAATCAACTAGCTGAGGTAATGGCTCAAATGACAAACATTCAGAAATTTTTGAAGGGAAAGGATGTTGCAGAGGAGTCTGTTAAGCAAAATGAGTCAAAACAAGCTATAGAAGAGTTGAAGGAAGAGTTGAAAGATTTTGTTTTTGAGCAGTTTGATGAGATGCGAGAACGTATGATCAGCCTGGAAATACTGTGGTAACTGCGTTGGGGAATCTTTCAGAAAGAGTAGCTGCAGTGGAAGATACCTGCAAGGCTCAAGCTTCCTCATCAAAGAGGAAACATGATGAGCATGATGAAGACTCCGATGATGCTCCTCATGAGGGGGAGAAGAGGAGAAAGCTTGATCAACCAACGCCGGGGATATTAATGCTAACATATCCAGAAAAGGAGCCGGAAGTTCAGGAGAAACAAGTTGGGGGATCTAAAGAATCTGCTGGTGAACAGAGAGAGCTGGGATTGATTCTTTATGAAGATGTTCCAGTTCCTTTGAACACTCAGTCCGATATTTATCAGTTTATTGAGTATATTGATTCAGAGGAAGACGTTCAAGAGAAAGATAAAGAGCTAAGTATTCAAGAGACAGGAGAAGAAAGAGAGGAGTATATTGAAGTGTCTGAAGATGATGACATAATTGCTTTGACTGATGTAGATTTTAGAGCTGAAAGAATTGAGGAAGAGGAAGTACTAGTTGAGGAAATTATGAAGGATGTTGAATCAACACCAACGGTTGAAAAGCCTGAGGTTGTTGTACAAGTTAAAGAAGAGTTTGACGAATTTCATGTTGAGAGCAGTATTGCTCAAGAAAAGGTTGTGTTGAATGAAGTTGAAGTTATGGATAGATTTTTCAACGAGTATGTGCTTGCTGATGAATCTGAGAAACAACACAGACTTAGATTTCAAGCACAACAAGTGGTACAGAGGGAGATTCAAGATATGCTAACTTTGTTGAATCAGGATGAGATAAGTAAGAAGAAGATGAAAAAGTTTGAACCTCCAGAGAACAGATCTGCTGAATTTATCAGAAAAAGGAACAAGATGTCGTATATTGAAGATATTCTGGAGAAACGGATCTTTTGCAAGAAGCAAGCTCCATGCTCATTTCAAAAGTTATTCCGAGTTCTAGAGCCAAATATGCCTAATCTGGTTAATTATGCCAGTTTCCTGAGAAATAAGACACAAGAGGTTGAGAAGGTTAAGAGCGCATTCAAAATAATGGATCTGGTGAAGATTGATAAAGAAAGATTTGTCAAGATTTTTTTATCCGAAGTTCACAGTCACTAGGTCAGATGGAAATACGTATGTGTTCACGGAAGCTGACATGTTCAACATGCACTTGGTCGATATTGAAGATCTTTTTGATGAACTGTGCAGAAACAAAAGAAATGAACACTGTAGATTTGCGCTAAAGACACTGTTTCACTTTATGCATACCAAATTGGTATTAATGTCAGTGCAAGATCTACAGATTGGGGTTGAAAGAGGCATGAGGAAGATCAACATGACAGCACCACACAGAGATATCAAATTTGCTGGTGAGCTGAAAGAATTTCAAGTTATCATGGTGAAGCATCCAGCAGTCATGTATAAAGATCGGAATAAGAAGTTGAGAGCTATGAGGAGTGTAGAGCTGAACAAGTTTTCTGATGGTACTTTGATTAAAGTGATGAGTGGTTTGAAAGGGAAGCTTGCAGCAGACCAGAAAAGAAAGTCAAAGAAAGGAGCCATATCTGTTAACGACCGAAGACTCATGGTTGAATTTATTTCAAAAATTGAATGGAGGCTTTCGGATCGTAAAAGTATCAGAAGATTTGAGCAAAAGCTGGGCTTATCACTTTGCTGTTTTCATCAAAGGGGGAGAATGTTAGAATTTTTAATTGATGAAAAACAAAGTCTAGGGACTGTTTATGTATTTTCTTAATAGTTTGTAAATAGGTATAAATAGCCTCTTTGACTTTCAACTTAGATAGATCTGTCAGAACAATCATTTTGTACGCATTCTAATCTGTGAAAGCAGCCCTGTTGAAGATTATTCCTGATCATCATTTTGTAATCAACAATTCATCAATCGAAGCATTTGGTTAGTGTTGATTATTGTAATTGTTCTTATTAATTGATTGATTGTAAGAAACTTATTTTCACAAAGGTGATTAGCTACTGGAATTTAAAGCTAGGAAGGTACATTCAATCGTTCTTTAAAGTGTATGTTTATTTGTATTAAAGTGATCCGTGTGCTTAAAATTTACAAAAGTTTCTTCCGCTGCGTGTTTTGATTGTCATAAAGTCTTGTAAATGTTCACCATTCCTGTTTAGTAGGTCATCAACCCAACAATTTTTCATTTATCAAAAATAGTAACAACTTTTCATATTTTTATCAATAACAGCAACATATCAAATTAATACCCAATATTTTTTATTTTTTAAGTTTTCTTGGATTTCATAAGCACCGGAATAAAGCCAATTTATGTTTCAATTTTTTCGGTGAAATTTTATAATTAAATATTAGTTTTTATTTTATTATTATTATTTATTTATATAAAGTTTTTTTATTATATTATTACTATATTTAGTGACTATTTTTTAATTTTATTAAATTAATTTATTTATAATTTTTGTTTATTTAACCATATAAAATTTTAATATATATTATGAATATTTATTTATGATTAGATATATTCGATTATTTATTCACAATTATATATAATATGAACGAAAAAATACTATGAATCATTTCACTTTTCACTTTTTCTAAACGAGAAAACTACGAACAATCCTTTTTTTAGTTATTCCGAACAAAATAATACCAATTGTTCCTGGTTTAAGTTTTTCAAGTCTAAATGGGTCATAGTTTTTGTATTTAAAAAACCAAACCAATATAGGTCTCAGTACTTTTGATTCAGAAAAACTATAAACACAATTATTAAATAGACTACAATCCATTCAGGTTTTAGTTTTCCCGAATGGTAAAAACTACGACTCATTCATTTTATATCTTTTTTTTTAATAAAATTTTATACCGTTCTTATTTTTCATTTTTTTAACAAAATAATTGCAATCCATTTTTAACAACGAAAAAAACTATGAATTATTTCGGTTTATAGTTTTTCCAAACGAAAAATATTGCAATCCATTTTGAGTTTTAGTTTTTCAAATAAAAAAAATACAACTGATTTAGATTGAAAAAATAAAAAACTAGAATGAGTCATATAATTTTTGGTTGAAAATACTAAAAAATAGTATGATGCATTTTTTTGAAATTAAAAACAACAAATTATTTAGGTTTATAATCTTTCCAAACGAAAAGGACTACGATACATTCACGTTTTTAGCTTTCCTACAACCCATTCATTTTTAGCTTTTTTAACAAAAAAAAAACTATGAACAGTTCTGGTTTTTAAATTTTTGCTAACGAAAAAATTACGACTCGTTCATTTTTTTTAGTGTTTAACAACAAAAAACTATGAATAATTGTGGTTTATAGTTTTTCTGAATGAAGAGTATTGCAATCAATTTTGATTTTTAGGTTTTTTAATTAAAACAACTACAACCCATTTAGATTGAAAAAACTAAAACCTGAACTGTTCATATTATTTTGTTCGGGAAAAACTAAAAAAGGATGGTTCATAGTTTATTCATTTTGGAAAAAGTGAAAATTGGAATGATTCGTAGTATTTATCCTTGTGAATAAATAATCGAATATTATCTAATCGTAAATAAATATTCATAATATATATTAAAAAATTTATAAGGTTACGAAAAAAATAAAAATTGTAAATAAATAAATTTAATGAAATTATAAAATAGTCATAGTAATAATATAATTAAATATACTTTAAATAAGTAATTAATAATAGAAAAAATAAAAACCAAAATTTAATATAAAATTTCACGAAGACATAAGTTGAGTTTATTTTGATGTATATGAAATCTTTAAAAACTTAAAAAATAAAAAAAGTTGGGTATTAATTTAATATGTTACTGTTATTGATAAAAATATGAAAAGTGATTGACGTGTTTGCAGGTCACCAATTGCTATTATTGATAGAAATAAAAAAATTTGTTACTATTAACGATAAAAAATATAAAAGTCAATATTATTAATGATAAAAAATAAATAATGTTACTATTAATGATAAAAATAACAAAATTTGTTACTATTTTTTGTCATTTGCCCTATATACTACATGTGTAATACTTCCTATTACAGCTGTAATATTGTCTATTACATGTGTAATAGTTTCCATTCAATGTTTTACAGATCCAATTACATATGCACAGTATACGATATTACACATAAAAATGTAGTATTACATTTTTTTTGAACGGCAAACTATCCTACTCCTACTCCTAAACTACTCCTTTAACACAACTTACTTTTTTTCACCTAAATTTCAACTTGCTTCCGACGGGAGTCGAATTCGACATCTCACTTATATCTCCACTCTCTTACCGCCAGGCCAAAAGTCTTTTGGTAAATGCAGTATTACATGTATGTTAATGGTTTGACAAAAAAGAAAGCAAGATAATGTGTGACATTGGGAACATAATATATAAAGAAGAGGAGAGATAATGAAAAAAAATTAAGAGAAAATGCATTTTATTGAAGAATAAAAAGTTAGTGGGTTTTAACTTTTATCACAATACCCTTTTGAATAATTTTATTAATTGCAAAATTGGTTTTTTAATAGCCATTTATTTTTTTTAATCTAAAGGCTAAAATTAGTTCATTGTGACTCCATAAATATTGAATTCTACAAAGAACTCAATATATATATATATATATATATATATATATATATATATATATATATATATATATATATATATATATATATATATATATATATATCCCGTGAGAAGAAACCTATTGTAAGAATAGGTGAAAAAGATTTAGATTAATATAATAAAAGAAATTTAATTTTTGGAAACCTGAAAATTAAATGAAAGGCATATTAGTCCAAAAATTAATATCATCTATATTTTAAATTAATTTCCTTAGTATCAACAATCTTGTCTTTTATAAACAATGACTCGGTGATGAGAACCTGTCCAAGGACCGAGATGACGAAGATCCGTTAAGGTGGAAGATCGGACCTATCACAAGATCAAAATCCAAGATGTTCCAGGATGCTCTCAATGGAATGATTAAATATTGTCGGAATCAAGCTCCCGTTTGTTCGCAAAACAACCAAGCACGCTTCCTAATGTTGATCCAAGTTGAACACTAATATTAGTCCAAGTTTTTGGAGCCCAAGTTCTCACTTTAATCCAGAAAAGCCCCAAAATAAATAAAATTCGGCCAAGCCCACCCATGTGCATTGTTTTGACCATAACTTCCTCATTTTAAGCCCAATTTGAGTGAAATAAAAGCCCACTTCAACCTTAGCCTTTTCCTATATTTTCAAGAATAAAAAAAGGCCAAAATATGTCCTTAGCCACGTCCATGAATCTGCCCATAAAGGTGTCCATGTTAATGAACTTGTCAAAGATTAAATTCAAGGCATTTTGAAGGTTTTCTCAACATTATGGCCATTTACTAGGAGGAGATAAAGGGATAGAAGTTACTTGCATGATTAATACCTACTAGAAGCTTCAAGTGGTGAAATGTCAATAATGCCCTTTTGATAAGTAGTCTTGCTTATTTGATAGCTTATCGTGATAGCTTGTGCAACTTATCTAGATAAGTAGTTGGTCTTATATTCTCTCCTATAAATAGGCACTCAATGTAACCATTTCAATCATCCTTCATTTTGAGTAAAATTGTGAGTTTTTAACTCTTATTGTTCCTTACGAACTTTTAGAACTTATCGAGCGTTTTAGCTTGTGGCGTTCGAAACTTATCAATCAACTTGGTGGGGTTGATTGTGGCGTTCTCTATACCAAAGTTCTTGCCTCGTATATAGGCAACGGGTTGCGGTTCCACTTATACCAAGGTTCTTGTCTCGTTTATAGACAACGGTCGCGGTCCTATCCAGTTTACTTGAAACAACCATTAGAACGATCGGGCAATCGTGATCTATCACACATTCATCGGGTGAGATCACATCATTTGGTATCAGAGCCAGGTTCTATTGGTTTGTTTTCTACTTTATATTTCCTTCGTATCATCTTTCACTTTCTTTCTCTTCGTTCTTTCATTTTTAATTTCTTCTCTTCATCCTTGCATTGTGGTTCATGTTTGTAGTGGATCTTGTCAAAAATTGACTTGGTTGCTACTAATTGATTTTTTCGGGGATCATACGAGTTCTTTAGTTTTTTTTTTGTTTATTCTTACTTTGCATCATTTGTTCCTAAAAACAAAAAGAAGCAAAAAAAAACAAAAGGAAGAAAAGTAAAGAAAAAAAAAAGGAAGAAAAAGAAATCGCAAAAAAAGTAAAAAAAAAAATATATATAAAAAAAGGGTTAAAAAAACGCAAAAGAAAAGACAAAAAAAAAGGAACGCAAAGTAAATTATTATTCTTGTTAGTTTTCTTTATTTTCATTTCCTTTTCTATTTACCTTTACGTACTACTAGCATTGTTCATCTTGTTATATTTGGTTTTGTCAAATCTCTTCTTAAAGTTGTTTGGTATGTTTTGAATTCCTCAAGGCCACAAGCGCACTTGATTTTGATTTCTTTTAGTTTGTTTTGAACTTTAAGAGTTAAAAGGAGTGGTAAAAGGCAGTGCGGTAAGATCATTAGAGGGTAAAAGCCAAACACAACATACACGAGAATCGAGTGAACATAATATTGAGTGAAACACGTAAGGGAGTGCGGGGAGGAAATAATATTTTTATTGTTATTACTTTTTGTCTTCTATTTTGCAGCAAAAAAAAATGGCGGATGAGCAACCTCCTCCTAATCTTCAAGTTCAAGCCATGATGGAGGAAATGCGACGATTGATGAGAACGGAATTCAACCAAATTCATGAAAGAATGGACCGATTGGAGACTGAAAGACCACAACTTATCAGCACGCCATCACAAGTTTCTTATGAAAATCATGACGACGATGGAGGAAGTGACGGATGGGAATCTGAAAGAAGAGCTCCTCGACGAAGGCCCCGAAGAGACAACAATTTGAATTCTATCAAGATGAAAATTCCATCGTTTCAAGGAAAGTCAGATCCGGAAGCCTACATCGATTGGGAGACTAAAATGGAGTTCATCTTTGATTGCCATGACTACTCCAATCGTAAAAAGGTAAAACTCGCCGTTGTTGAATATTCTGATTATGCACTAACATGGTGGGATCAACTTGTGATTAGTAGGTGAAGAAACGAATAAAGAGCCATTGATACATGGGAAGAAATGAAAAGGGTCATGAGACGACGTTTTGTACGAAGTCACTATTATCGTGACCTTCACAATAAGCTCCAAGGCTTGAAGCAAGGAAGTAAGTCTGTTGATGATTATTTCAAGGAAATGGAGGTTACCATGATCCGAGCCAACATTCAAGAGGATCGAGAAGCTACCATGGCCAGGTTGTTAAATGGCCTCAATTATGAAATTCGTGATCGTGTTGAGATGCACCATTATGTGGAGATTGAAGACATGGTCCACATGGCGGTTAAAATTGAAAAGCAACTCAAGAGAGGGGGTGGATCAAGAACGAATACCTGGAAGGCGGGTAGCTCCAAAAGGCCTGAAAGTTCATCATCTTTTAATCCCAAATTTGGTCCAAAACCAACAAGCCCTTCCAAGGAGAAAGGTCATCCTGGTGCTCCTAAAACTCGTGACATAAAATGTTTTAAGTGTCTTGGCAGGGGTCACATTGCAAGTCAATGTCCAAATAAGCTTGTAATGGTGCTTAGAGAAAATGGAGAAATTGAAACAGATTCTTCCGAATCATCACAAGAAGACACGGATGGTGAAGAAGAGTTGGCTGTAGAAGGAGAATTGTTGGTTGCAAAGCAAGCCTTAAGCATTCTTTCCAAGGAAGAAGATGACGCACAAAGGGAAAACCTCTCACACACTCGGTGTTATGTTCAAGGCAAGGTATGTAGTGTTATCATTGATGGTGGGAGTTGTACTAATGTGGCTAGTGTTTCCATGGTTGAAAAGCTAGGATTGCCGACGATGAAGCATCAAAAGCCATATAAACTCCAATGGCTTAATGATAGTGGTGAGGTGCGTGTGACGAAACAAGTGTTGGTGTCATTTCGCATTGGTAAGTATGAAGACGAGGTGTTGTGTGATGTGGTACCTATGCAAGCAAGTCATTTGCTACTTGGTAGGCCATGGCAATACGATCGACATGTGAAACATGATGGCTTCACCAACAAGTACACTCTTGTTCATAAAACCAAAGCCATAACTCTTGTGCCGATGTCACCGAGTCAAGTTTATGAAGATCAAGTCCGACTTCAAAGGGATGTGAAAAACAAAGAAGGTGAGCCTAATGAAAATAATGAACACAAAAAAGGTTCGAATGAAAAACAAAAAGATAAGAAAACATTTGTAGGTGAAAAGGAAAGTCAATATTGTGCATTTGCAAGAAGGAGTAAAATAAAGGAAGCCTTGAATTCGGAGATGTCTTTTGTGCTTCTTTTGATCAAAGAAGCTTATTTAATCTCAAATGATTTGGCCGGTATTCTCCCGAGCAAAAATAAATCTCTTTTGCAGGAATTTGAAGACTTGTTTCCCGAGGAAATTCCCAAAGGATTGCCACCAATTCGCGGGATCGAACACCAAATTGACTTTGTTCCAGGATCTTCCATTCCAAACAAGCCGGCGTATAGAACAAATCCGGAAGAAACCAAAGAGTTGCAAAGGCAAGTTAAGGAATTACTTGAGAAAGGATGGATTCGAGAAAGCATGAGTCCGTGTGCGGTTCCCGTATTGCTGGTACCTAAGAAGGATGGATCATGGAGGATGTGTGTAGATTGTCGTGCCATCAACAATATCACGGTAAAGTATCGCCATCCAATCCCTCGATTAGATGATATGCTTGATGAATTGTATGGCTCAAAGTTGTTTTCAAAGATTGATCTAAAGAGCGGGTATCATCAAATTCGCATGAATGATGGTGACGAATGGAAAACAGCTTTCAAAACAAAGCATGGTTTATATGAATGGTTAGTTATGCCTTTTGGGTTAACTAATGCTCCAAGTACGTTCATGAGATTAATGAACCATGTTTTGCGTGATTTTATTGGGAAATTTGTGGTCGTTTACTTTGATGATATTTTGATTTATTCTAAGAGTTTGAATGATCATCTTGAGCATCTAACGTGTGTTTTGAGTGTGCTTAGGAAGGAACAGCTTTATGCGAACTGGAAGAAGTGCACTTTTTGTACCGACCACATTGTATTTCTTGGATATGTGGTTAGTTCTCATGGAATATCTGTTGATGAAGAAAAGGTAAAGGCTATTCAAGATTGGCCAACTCCAAAGAGCGTAAGTGATGTGAGGAGTTTTCATGGTCTTGCAAGTTTTTATCGCCGATTTGTGAAAAACTTTAGCACCTTGGCATCACCACTCACCGAAGTGATTAAAAAGAATGTTGGTTTTAAATGGGGCAAAGAGCAAGAGCAAGCTTTTGAAAAACTGAAGTTTCATTTAACTCATGCTCCTTTGCTTTCTTTGCCAAATTTTGATAAAACTTTTGAGATTGAGTGTGATGCATCGGGTGTTGGAATTGGTGCGGTTTTAATGCAAGAAGGAAAACCATTGGCATATTTTAGTGAAAAGTTAAGTGGTGCAACTTTAAACTATCCCACATATGACAAAGAGATGTATGCCTTGGTTCGAGCACTAAAAACTTGGCAACACTATTTGTGGACCAAGGAGTTTGTCATTCATTCTGATCATGAGTCCTTGAAGTTTCTAAAAGGACAACAAAAGCTCAACAAGAGACATGCTAGGTGGATGGAGTTTCTTGAGACATTTCCATATGTCATCCGATTCAAGAAAGGTAAGGAAAATATTGTGGCTGATGCACTTTCACGAAGGTACTCTTTACTCTCTACTCTTGACTCTAAAATTCTGGGTTTTGAACAAATCAAAGAGTTGTATCGTGAAGATGTGGATTTTGGTATGATTTTTCAAAGTTGTAAAAAGGGCTCTTTTGGAAAGTTTTTCATACATGATGAGTTTTTGTTCAAAGAATCAAAGCTTTGCATTCCAAACACTTCTCTATGTGAACTTTTGGTTTGGGAGGCACATAGTGGAGGCCTTATGGGTCATTTTGGTGTGGCAAAAACATTGAATATTTTGCAGGAACATTTCTTTTTGCCAAAAATGAAAGTTTATGTTGGAAAAATTTGTGAAAAATGCATTGTTTGTAAACAAGCCAAATCAAAGGTTCAACCTCATGGTCTATACACTCCTCTACCTATACCAAGTGAACCATGGGTTTATCTTTCTATGGATTTTGTGTTGGGATTGCCAAAAACTAAAATGGCAAAGATTCGATATTTGTGGTTGTTGATCGGTTTTCGAAAATGGCGCATTTCATTCCATGCAATCGAACCAATGATGCCTCACATATTTCAGATTTGTTTTTCAAAGAAGTGGTTAGATTGCATGGCATGCCAAGAACTATCGTCTCGGATCGGGACACAAAGTTTTTAAGTTACTTTTGGAAAACGTTGTGGGGAAAATTGGGAACAAAGCTTTTGTTTTATGAAACTTGTCATCCCCAAACGGATGGACAAACTGAAGTTGTGAATTGTACACTTGGTACTTTATTGAGATCAATAGTGGGGAGAAATGTGAAAACTTGGGAGCAATGCTTACCCCATGTTGAGTTTGCATATAATCGAAATGTGCATTCTGCTACTAAGTTTTCACCTTTCGAGATTGTGTATGGATTTAAGCCATTAACTCCTATGAATTTAATTCCTTTGCCTGTGAATGAGCATTTGAATTTAGATGGCAAGAAGAAGGCGGAATTTGTCAAGCAAATCCATGAGCAGGCAAAACACAACATTGAAGAGCGCACCAAGAAGTATGAACAACAAGCAAACAAGGGAAAAAGAATGATTATTTTTGAACCAGGAGATTGGGTGTGGCTTCATTTGCGGAAGGAACGGTTTCCAACAAAACGGAAGTCAAAGTTAATGCCAAGAGGAGATGGACCATTTCAAGTGTTGCAGAAAATCAATGACAATGCTTACAAACTTGATCTTCCAGATGAGTATAATGTTCATGATGTTTTTAATGTAACTGACTTGACTCTGTTTGATGCAGGTGAAGATTTGAGGACAAATTACTTTCAAGAGGAGGGGAATGATGAGAACCTGTCCAAGGACCGAGATGACGAAGATCCGTTAAGGTGGAAGATCGGACCTATCACAAGATCAAAATCCAAGATGTTCCAGGATGCTCTCAATGGAATGACTAAATATTGTCGGAATCAAGCTCCCGTTTGTTCGCAAAACAACCAAGCACGCTTCCTAATGTTGATCCAAGTTGAAGACTAATATTAGTCCAAGTTTTGGAGCCCAAGTTCTCACTTTAATCCACAAAAGCCCAAAAATATATAAAATTCGGCCAAGCCCACCCATGTGCATTGTTTTGGCCATAACTTCCTCATTTTAAGCCCAATTTGAGTGAAATAAAAGCCCACTTCAACCTTAGCCTTTTTCCTATATTTTCAAGAATAAAAATGGCCCAAAATATGTCCTTAGCCACGTCCATGAATCTGCCCATAAAGGTGTCCATGTTAATGAACTTGTCAAAGATAAAATTCAAGGCATTTTGAAGGTTTTCTCAACATTATGGCCATTTACTTGGAGGAGATAAAGAGATAGAAGTTACTTGCATGATTAATACCTACTAGAAGCTTCAAGTGGTGAAATGTCAATAATGCCCTTTTGATAAGTAGTCTTGCTTATTGATAGCTTATCGTGATAGCTTGTGCAACTTATCTAGATAAGTAGTTGGTCTTATATTTTCTCCTATAAATAGGCACTCAATGTAACCATTTCAATCATCCTTCATTTTGAGTAAAATTGTGAGTTTTTAACTCTTATTGTTCCTTACGAACTTTTAGAACTTATCGAGTGTTTTAGCTTGTGGCGTTCGAAACTTATCAATCAACTTGGTGGGGTTGATTGTGGCGTTCTCTATACCAAAGTTCTTGTCTCGTTTATAGACAACGGGTCGCGGTCCTATCCAATTTTCTTGAAACAACCATTAGAACGATCGGGCAGTCGTGATCTATCACACATTCATCGGGTGAGATCACATCATTCGCTCTTATAAAAATCAAGGATACACGTTTTCTAAACAAATGATCCAATATTTTAAAAAGCATGATTCACTAAATTTACAGTGATTCAATATAACATCGATTTAATTATAGTAACGCTGATTCATACATATGCATTGATTCAACAACACAAAATCACTGATTTAAAAACCTATATTTATAGATTCAATGACACAAATACATTGATTCATTATTTTATAAATATTAACTCAATATATAAACACATCGGTTCGTTGATACATACATTAATTGACAAATCTAAACATTGATCCACCTTGATTTTTCAAAGTATATAATGATCCAGAAACAGTATGTGTTTAAAACCCAAAAAATAGTTTTAAAACCAAATAAAAATAAAAGAAACTATAATTGATATTATGATACATTGATACAGAAGTAATACTAACCTAAATCTTCAAGATCTAAATCCAAAGTATATGAACAATAATAACAGTTAAACTAAAGAAAAATCAATTGAAAAAAACCACAACATGAAAGCATAAACTTCAACATTCCGAAAACGTATAACACAAACCCCTAACCTTCAAGATTTAAATCAATAACACGACGAGCTTCTTCCATGATGATTCTTGTGGGTTTCCACACGTATTCTTTCGGGATGATTCAAGTTTGATAGAAACAAAAAATCCAAACAAATATGTATCGCTCGAATCAATTTGGTGTGATGGTGGTTCGGTTGAAGTCTTGTCTATCGATGAAGGCGACGATGAATTTATCATGGTGATCACAGAGACGCTAGAGAATGTGATAAATATATTGTGGGCGGCGGTTGAAAAAAATAGAAAAGATGAAGACACTACGATTTCTTCTCCCCTTCGTCTGGATAGTCTTGAAAAATTCATCATCACTTCCAGCCTTGTATTCGTAAAATTAATATAGAATAATCTGAATAGTCTTTAATTTCATAGAACCATTCTCTGCTTTGACATGTGATTCATAAGATTATTTAGAAATGGTTACAGATTAATATACTCTAGAAAATATTTGTAAATATTCATGAATAAAGGCGAAAGTATGGGAGTTAATGGTTGATACAACATTTTTTTAGGAAATTTTAAAGGAAACTAAATTCTCTCTAACTTTGAAAAGAATATTGCGACTTTCTTGTTTATGTGATTTATTTCATTTTAATTTATAAACAACTAGTATCTTACCCATGTATTACATGGGTTAGATTTTTAAAAATATAATAATAATAAATGATTATTATAAATTATTTTATGTTTTCAAGAATTAAAGTCAGGTATGTCAAATAATATTTTTCATCCTTTACTTTAATTATGTATGAATATTAATAACTTTTTATATATTGTTTATATTATATTTTTAATTTTGTCATTGTTCAAGGTTTTCAAATCGATAATAATTCCTTATACTTTTTAAGTTTGAATAGAATTTATTATATTTTCGAGTATGAAAAGAAGATTATTATTTCTTAAAATTTTATATTCTAACTTATAAAATTATTTATTTTATCTCAAGAATTAGACATAAAAGTTTATTCTATTATCAGTATTTTTTTTTTAGTTTTTAGTTTCTTCATATTTAAAAAAAAAAAAGTTAAAGTGTATTACAAAAAATATTTATGAATTATTTTAGGTAAAAAGAATAATAAGGATTCTTTATTAATTTTAATTTAATTAAATAAATGACATGTGTTATCAAAATAAATGTTTTTATATTTTTGAAAAAAAGATGAAAAATCAATAAATTTGAGCTTTAAAGGTGCGTCATGTGACAAAAACTATTTTCTTTTATTATAAGATGTAGATATAGATATATAAATAGATATAGATATAGATGTTTATATTATAATTTTAATTTTTTTTCATTGTTTACGGTTTTAAAAATGATAATGATTCAAAAAAAAAATTCTCGAATATGAAAAAAAGATTATTATTTTATTAAGCTTTTATTTTTTATAACTTATAAATTATTTATTTTATTTCAAGGATTATGCATAAAAATTTATTCTATCATCAGTATTTTTAAATTTTAGTTTTTTGATATTTAGATAAAGTTAATTGAACACAAAAGATATTTTTAAATTATTTTAATTAAGTAGATATTAAATATTAGTTATTCATTTTTTTAATTTAATTAATTAAATGACATGTGTTACCAAAATAAGAGTTATTTTATTTTAGGAAAAAAGGCGGGAAAATTAATAAAATTGAGCTCTAAGGGAGCGCCATGTGTCAAAAACATTTTCTTTTATTATTAGATATAGATATAGATTTAATTAACTAAACAAACAAATTACCAATGTGCCCTTGTTGTATTATTGTCAAGTAATGCCATATGTCATTCTCCGGTGCATTTTCATCTATTCTCACCATTAGCTTCTTCTCACGTCATCCTATATATATATATATATATATATATATATATATATATATATATATATATATATATATATATATATATATATATATATATATATATATATATATATATATATATATAGATTCAGGTTCAAAAAGGTACCTCTCGAAATCAAGTGCACCCGAAGGTACCAACCTTAAAAAACTTTTTTTTTAAATTTTTTCTCATAACTATGTTTAATTTAATGATATACGCATGATATATAAATTTCACATACATTCACACTTTCTGTGTCCTTAAAAAATATGTGAATGCTCAATGCATATTTATGTGAATGGTCATCCATGTGAATGGTCATTTCACACAATGTGAATGGTGTGAATGACCATTCACATGATTTTTTTTATCATTTACAAGATTTATGATGTTGCTTCTTTTGAAAAAAAATTTTATAATGTTGTCTTATATATGTTTATTAAAAAAAAATATATGTAATGATCATTCACATTAGGGTACGCAGGGTACGCTGGAATCTTATAGGTACGCTGATGAACCTGATTATATATATATATATATATATATATATATATATATATATATATATATATATATATATATATATATATATATATATATATATATATATATATATATCACGTGAGAAATCTTATGGTGAGAAGGAGCTAGAGAGCGTCATGTGTCAATCATTCCTTATCCATGCTAGGGGAAAATCAGTCATCTAAAAAAATATTTATCTTTTCAAATTATGAAAACTATTTA
>JAANYP010000237.1:0-46988 GCA_020465985.1 Centrapalus pauciflorus
AGTAGTTCTAGTTAATTATCCTATGGGAAATAACTCATAAGCCACTAGCATGATGACAAAAATATAGTGCACATCCCACAAGCACACATGCATTCAAGTATCACGTATCGTAAACATCACGAGCCGTTAAAACATAACTCCAAGTAACAAGTTGTTCAAATCAGTAATTATTGTACAAAGATGGTACACACCATCATAACCCAACATAATGGGCACCACACAAAGCGCAAATTATAAAGTTCAATAAAGTCACTGAGCAAACAAGGAAGGCAGAGACGTTACACCTGGGTGGAAGCAGAAGTAGATCCATGGCCGGCTTCAGGATCAGTTCATACAAGGGCCATAATATCCTCCATGGAATGATTGGGATGAGCTTTGATAACCTCCACGTACGCAGACATCGCGTTCTCAGCAGCAATGGCAAGGTCATGAAGCCTGGCCCGAGCATTAGGATCATAATCAGCCAGTTTCTCTACTTCAACACCAGTAGCCAAGTGAGGGCACACCATCAAGAGGTCTGAGTGATGCGCATAATGAACTGCAACTCATTCAACCAAACCCCATGGTTTAAAAAATTGACGGCTACGCAATAACTTTCCAACCACATGGGGGATAACTTCAGAAACAAATTGTACCCTCTCCTCAGTTGACTCACACGAAGGCTCAAGGCAACAGATTGTTCTTTTCCTCCTCCAATTTTGTTTTCAGCTTCTCAACCTCTGCCTTATGACTGGATTCTAAACGATGCATCTCCTCGACCAACACACGGTTATCGTCAGCATGATCTTCCAACCCCTTTAAATGGGTCCTCATATTATCGATAAACGCAACACGCGCCTTATCTTTTTCAAGAGTTTTTTGCAACTCCTCCTGGGATTTGAGGAGTCGATGCTCAGAATTGTTTAGTTGTGCCTTAAAATCTGGGAGAAACATATTAAAATTAACAACAGCAGAGCCTAAAGAGTCGAAAACAAGAGCATTTGTGGCATGTTTTCCCATGTCAATATGGGCAGAAGGCATATAATTGTAAAGAAAGTCCCACTGAGCAGGTGCGGTTTCCAATAAATCTCCTCTCTTAACTTTCCATGAAGAAACGTAGTTCTCCTCACAATCATAGAGAATTCGGTCAGGCCGAAAAGGGGCAAAGGGTGATACCACTTTGACTAGTGGAGAAGTGGGGGAGGGGGAGGGCCATAGGGAGATTCTACAGTGGCAACCCCTGAAAGGGGATTAGCAGGTGGAGTAGGAGAGTCGGAGAGGTCCACACTTTTCCCTTTGTGAGAAGGGCGATTCATAGAAATCTTTATATTTTGCGTAATAGGATTGTGATCATCGTCTAGGCCACATGCTGGAACAGATGGAATCTCAGAGTCGCTGGTAAGGGAGACACAAGCAGCTTTCCTTTTCAATCGAGTCCTTGAAGAAGGACAGGTGGTGGGATCTAAGGATGGTTGATCTGAAGTGTCAACGGGGTTATCCCCTTGCTCAAAGAAAACCATGGAGATAGGTGACCAAGGGGGTCAAATAACCTTCTTGAACCATGCTCCCAGACCTCAAACTCTCAGTGTCAGACCGGTTCACGGTTGCTATCTCCATCCCATCCAGGTCGTCTAAGGACTGGTACTCTAAAACACTCATCACTGGAAAAAGATGAAAAAATAGAAAACATGTCAGTAGGTAGCCATATGTCAGAACAACTCAACAAAGTAGTAAAAGAAAAGAGATCCTACCATGTCTGCCTTTCAACAGAACAGGCATATAATTAGGGTCACCCCATCGGGGGTTCATTCCTAAAATAGCTAGGATGGGGTCTGGATAGGATCAGATTCTAAATGTCTATCTGGCAAGAATACTAAATAGATCAATATCAAAATCTCGCTCCTCGGGAGGTTTATTTAAGGCATGAGGATGGGTCGCTGGTTTCCAAACAAGAAGATCGTTGTGCTCCTCGGGAACAATAGTTGTGTAAATCCAGAAGAATGATCCTCTCCATCCCTGCAATTCTAGAGGAGGATCGGTAAACACTCCAGGTTCGGAACCCCTCCTTCTCTCGAGTTGAACCTATCCTTCAAACAAATGAGTTTGAAGAAGTACCTGAAAAGGGGTACCGAAGGCATGCAACCTAGAGCCTTACACGCTGCATCAAACACAATTATGCACATAACGGCCAAAAGAGATACTTGACTTGGATGGTGCTGGTGATGGCGAAGAACAGATTGAAAGAAAGGGGAAAAGGGTAACCTTAAATTACCCAGAGAAAGTTGTGTAGTACATAGAAGAACCTTATCTGGGGGAGGATGTAGAGCAGTGGCCTTTCGGCCATAAAGCTGGGGATGATAATATCTAGAAACCCTATATTCACCCATAAAACTTTTAAACTCAGGGCCGGTGAGGGTGCACACTACCTTGTCGGCCAAAGCAGCCGTTGACATCACAACAAGAAAGGAAATGATAAACAAAAATGGAGGGGCTAACCTGAAGAGGGAAGGTTGTCATTTGATTGTGCGTATGACAATCAATAATATGGGGTCAGGGCAGTAAAAGGCTTATAAGTGCTCCCAGGGGGTTCGAGATGAAGTTTTAGCCCCTGGAACAAAGAAAAGAAGTAAAAACTACGGTTAGTGACAATGCAGGGGGGTACCCTGCATTGACACTCCGATACCTAAGTCAACAAGCATAATGGAGGTATAAATTGAGAGAGTATGAAAGGGTAGACGAATGAGCATTAACCTTCTCCAGGCGAAGTGTCTTCACATTTATACCTCTCTCTCAGGTGACGAGGCGCCCATCAGGAAGGCTCCCATTGGCTAGCAGGATCGTGCGCGTGATTGCCTCCCTCTGGCATCTGACGGACCAATGGAAGGCCCCCCTTGTGCACGGTCGTCTGAACTTGTACCTTTTCCCGACAGGGTCATCCTGCTAGGTCCATCCTTGTCGCTCCTGGATGCCTCTTCGGGGCAGGCGGATGGCCATGAACCCAAGTTCTAAAAAGAATAAACTGGGCCTTTTGGGCCAACGAGTATCCACATAGTATTGGGCCTATGTGATCAAGTCCCCCAAGTTCTAGTGAAAAGATGTGGTTTTGCTAGAACTTTTAAAGCTCAGTTCCATGTCAGGACAGATGGAGTATATGACCCAACGAAAGAGAGTATCTGGATTGAACCAGGCAAGGTAATCGAAGCATTTAAAGTCTGGGATGTACAAGGTGAAATGGTTAAGCTACCGGGTGCCTGGGATATTCCAAGCGAGGCAGTTAGATCACCTAGCGCCTGGGATATTCAAGGCAAGGCGGTTAGATCACCTAGCGCCTAGGATATTCCTGGCAAGGCGGTTGAAAGGTGTCAGACGAGGTAGCAGGAAGCCACGACTGGGCCCAAGTCCTTCGTGATTGCGGATTTTTTAAAATCCCTTTATTTGTCTGCTTTCGAATGAAGGGAAAAATCTTATTTAATATGGCATGACTAGTGACGGCTGATTGGATGGCTTCAGGAGCTGATGTCATCGCTAATTAAAGAAGGCCATGATGGTGCGAAGCTTCATGCACGTGTGGCGTGTTTCAAAGATGTCACATCTTCCGGTCGGTTACCGGCGGAATGGGTGGGGGGACGACATGTGTCCTTTCCATTCCCGCCTCTCTCACCACTATCCGAATTAAACCCGAAAATTTATGATATTTTAAAATTCAATCTCTATTACTCTCATTTTTCCTACCTTGAAATCTTACTTTCATTCCAGCGCATTTTATTTGGTTTTCTTCTCTGGTGACCCTCTCTACTCAGGTTAGGCGTTCTTTCCCTTCTTACCTCTTTTCTTCCTACCATGCTCACGGCCCCATCGGCCAATAAGGTGCCCCGCACCTTGTCCAACGTTGAGTTCAAAGTCTTCCTAGCAGAGTACTGGGTCTCTGGGGAGTTTCATCCCCAACTCCACGGTCGTCGGGAAATTGCCCTTTGTCCTCCTAAAGGTAAAATCGCCTTATATACCAAACAGTTTTCTGTTGGCAACCTCAGGTTGCCTTTTTGTCCTATCTATTTCTCCTTTTTCAAACACTACGAAATCCACCATGGACAAGTGTCTCCTCTAGTCACTTTGCGTATAACTGTCTTCGAGGCATCCTGTAAAGCCCTCGGAGGCGTTCCTTCCGTTCCCTTGTTCCGGTATTTCTTTAGGTTGACCTATTTGAAGGATTGATTTAGTTTTGAGAGAAGGAAAGCTACAGTGCCTGACATATTCACTGATCCGCCTCATGGGTTACGTGAATGGCTCAACCTGTTCTTTTGGGTAGATGACACCATTGTTCCTGGTGATAGGGACCTCTTAGTATGGAGAGCAGGGGGTCGTCCCCATTCGTTGACGTGTCCTCCTGTAGCCAGAGATTTGGACGTTGATCTCCTTGCCCTGCTCGCCCGTCAAAACTTTAGACTAAGGACCTACCCTGACCCTGTGCTTGCTTTGCTAGGGATGAATCCCCGTTGGGGTTATTTTGATACCCTCCCTGTGTTGTCCAAAGGGGGTATTAGTAGGATTTGCTTCTTGCACTATATTACTTATTCTTCCAACTTCTTGGGATTGCTAATTCCCTTTTTGTTTTGTTTCTCTGTGGCCTTTTTCAGTTAAGAGCGTGTTGGAATACTTGTCTTCAGAAGATCTAGAGGGGTTTGAGGCCATGAACGTGAATCGTTCTGATGCGGAGAGCTTGAGGCCTGGCCAGGCGGTCCCAGAGGGTTCCTTGACCCCTCTAGGTCATCTTTCTGACTGGTCCTCCTCAAGAAAAGGAGATAGTGTTGTTGCTGCCTCTGATCAAGCCATAGTGGATCCCAACTTTAGTCCTTCTGCCCGTACCCGTTTGAAGCGAAAAGCAGCTGGTACATCCTTAGGAAGTGATTCTCCCATTCTAGTGTCCAGCCGTGATGATGATGACAAGATTCCTCTTTCCAAGAAAATGAAGATTTCTGTGAAGCGTCCCTCTCCCAAAGGTAAAGGGGTGGCTTCGTCTAACTCTCCTCAAGCTCCTGTTTAGCCCACCCCTGCGGCTGCCCATCCTTCGTCTCCTTATATCCCCTATGCCCTCCCCCCCACCTCCTCCCATAGAACAAGCCACCTCTTTAGCCCCTTTCAGGTGTGAGCGAAGGAATTACAATCGTGAGGAGCTATATGTACCAGAGTGGGAGATTAAGAGGGGAGACTTGTTGGACACCTGTGCAAGTCATTGGGAGTTTTTGTACCATAGTATGCCTTCATCTCACGTGGAGATGGCTCAGCATTCCAGTATTGCTCTTGTCTTTGACTCATTGGGCTCAAACGTAGTGAATTTCAACACCTTTCTGCCTGAGGTCAAGGCGAGGGTCACTATTGCTGAGCATCGCTTCATGAAGGCACATGAAGAATTGCTTAAAGCTGATGAGAGAGAGAAGGTGTAGATTACCACTGTTGAGGAGATGAAAACCCATGTGGAAAGTTTGAGTCAGCAAGTTGGTGATCAGAAGACGGAGATTGATAGGTTGAAAGTTGAACTGGAGGAAGAGAAGAAGAAGTATGTCTCGTTAAGCCTATGTGTGAGTCAGCTAGGTAATAAGAAGCAATCCTTAATGAAGGAGAGAGACGAGGCAGTGGAAGTTGTTAGTCGTCTTTCGGAAGAGAGAGTAAGGTTGTCTCCGAAGTGATACCGCAGGTTGTTGGCAAATTACTACATAGTCGACGATTCCTGATGCCTTGGGGGTTGGTTCAGCGAGCCGCAGTGCGTTATGGGCGCCTTTCCGACCTTTTGAAGATTCGCTCGAAATTGGCTGCGGGGGTTGAGGTAGAGTCCTAACCTGGGTACGACCCGCAAGCTCGTGCCCGTCTTCATGATTTGGCTGCATCGGCAGAGAACATGACTCCGGTATACATTGAAGATATCAAGGCGCACCCCAACCGGTCTATCGAAGATATTCTATCCCTTACTCCTGCTGACCCTGATGTAGGTCATGGTTCCAATTCAGCCTCAACTCATGCGATGATTACTGGCATGTTTTAAAACAATTTACTTTCTTTGCACACCCGACCTGTGGGTGGTGGTGCGTGGCACCCCTCAAACAAGCTATTTTCTTTGAACACCCGACCTGTAGGTGGTGGCCTATGGCGCCCCTTGGACAATTTACTATCTTTGCTGGTATCTTCATTTTGAAAAATGTGATGCATTTGTTGCCTCTTAGAGAATAACATAGTTTTCGAAATTAGATACCTTGTGCCCCATTTGCCACTTGGGTTGCGTATCAGCCATTATCTCTTGAACAGGCGTTGGGCAAATGTGGGCGGTAACCTTGGTTCATAAGGTAAATTTTTTATTCTTATGTATTATTAGGCGATAACATTACCAGCATGTTTTACGAGGCGATAACTCAACATTTATGTTTTGCTTGAGACGAAAATGTATCCTTCGTAATTTATTAGGCGATAACTCAACCTGTATTTTGACAAGGCGGTAACTCAACCTGTTTATGTTTGTGAGGCGATAACTCAACCACTATGTTTTGCGAGGCGATAAGTCAACCTATATGTTTTGCGACACGATAACTAAACCTCTGACCCATGCCTGATGCTAGCTTCATGTGGTGTGGCTGTTTTGCGATGAGCCGACTTAGTTTTATTTATTTAAGTATATTTGGTTGTTTCCCCCGATATTCGTTAAAAGGTAGTGGAAAGCAGAAGATTTCGCTATGTTTTGGGTGTCCCCTTTAGCCTAGAAGTGCTTTGACTCTTACACTATAAAAACGAACAACATATGAGCGTAAACCCTGTAATGACCAAAAGCCGCTAAGCTTCACTCCATTGATAAAACAAAAGTTGTCATTACAATGTTGCCTGGCTCATATGAGTAGGACTTGATTGTGGCATCTAGCCTTGATTAGAACGTTCTAAAAGAAAGCGGAAAGAGTTAACTTTGAACAACACATAGCTACACGAAATATTTTTTCAGGTTCGTGATGTGCCAAGTTCTTGGAATTTTCATTCCATCCAAGCGTTCCAGAAGGTGGGTGCCTCCTCCCAGAACTTGTGTTACGCGATCAGGGCCCTCCCACCTGGCTGAAAGTTTGCTAGTGGGAGCTGACTTGCTTGCTACATTGCTACGCAGGACCAGGTCGCCTGGTAGTAGTGTTTTGCGATTGACCCTCTTGTCTTAATATCTCTTCATCTTGGCTTTCACAGCAGCTTGTTTCACTTGGGCTAACTCCCTTTTCTCCATTAGTAGGACCAGATCTAGACACCTCTGCTCCTTGTTCCCTCGTTCAGTGAAAGTAACCACTCTAGGCTAGGGAACACTGATTTCAGCACGTAAAACTGCTTCGGACCCGTAGACTAGGCTGACAGGGGTTTCGCCTGTGCTGACCTTTGGTGTGGTACGGAGTCCCCATAAGACGTTAGGGAGTTCTTCTACTCATCCAGTTTGGTAGGTGCCCAGGCGTGCTTTTAGCCCCTTCAGAACTTCTCTGTTAGCTACCTCAGCCTGACCATTGGCTTGTGGGTGTGCCACCGACGTGAAGCATTGTTCAACCCCCTTCGCACCAAGACTTTAATGGTTCCTCAGCAAATTGATTGTCATTATCACTGACCATTATCCTGGGAATGCCGAAGCAACAGACGATGTGTCCCAAACGAAATTACGCACGTGCTTGCCCAAGATTGTTGCTAAAGGTTTGGGTTTTATCCACTTGGTAAACTAATCCACAGCCACCAAGAGGAACTTCACCCGCCCAGGTGCTTCGGGAAACGGCCCCACACTGTAAATTCCACACTTTGCAAAAGGCCATGATGAGGTGATGGGAACTAAATCATGGTGAGGTTGCCTAGTCATGGGGGCATGTATTTGGCAAGACGAACAACTGGGAATCAACGTACACCTGCAAGGATTTTAAGTCAGTCACTAGTTGGGACATCGACATATTTAACCACATGAGTGGGATCAATGTTTACCTGCAAGTCCTCCACCCTCAGGGAGGCAGCCATGCGCAGGCCAGCTAGTAGGGCTTCGTATTCAGCCTCATTGTTAGAGGCAACAAAGTTAAAACGGAGAGCATACGTCTGTTCTTTTCCATCGGGGTCAGTTAGAATCAAGCTAGCCCCTGAGCCTACCGAGCCGGATGACCCATCGGTATGAAGACTCCAGACACTCGTGCCTTTTTTCGTTGCCGTCACGGGCGATAGCGTGTTTGTTTCAGCCAAAATGTCGGCTAGAACTTGCCCCTTGTAAGCAGACCTAGGTCTGAATTCAATATTGTGTTCTCCCAGCTCAATCGCCCACTTTGCAAGTCTTCCTGACATCTTCGGTTTCAAAAGTACCTGCCTAATCGGCTGATCTATTAGAACTACCACCGTATGAGCTTGAAAATAACGCCTCAGCTTCCTAGCGACGTTAACCAAAGCTAGAGATAACTTCTCAAGGGGCGGGTAGTTCAAATCGGGCATTTACAACGTTCTACTTAAGAAATATATCGGCATTTGCCTCTTGTCCCTTTCAGCTAGCAAAACGGCACTTATAGTTTCATCAGACGCGGCTAAGTACATGGTCAACGTCTCACCTGGAATGGGATCTGTGATCGAGGGGAGTTCTGTTATCACCTATTTCATTTCCTTGAAAGCGTCATCTGCCTCGTCCGTCCACTTGAAACTATTTTTCTCCAACGTGCCCTTAAGCATCTAGAAAAACGGTAATCACCTTTCAACCGCTTTAGATAATAAACGACTTAATGCTGCTAGTTTGCCATTGAGGCTTTGTACTTCCTTGACAGTAGAGGGAGGTTTCAGATCTGCTATGGCGAGAGACTTCTTCGAATTAGCCTTGATGACATCCCTGGTGATTGAGTGTCCTAAGAAATGGCCTTCTTCTACCCCAAAGGTGCACTTCTTGGAATTAAGCTTCATATTATCTTCCTCAGCATCTGGAACGTCTCCTCTATATCCCGTAGGAGAGATTCTTCGGTCTTGCTCTTGATAACCATGTTATCGACATATACCTCAAGTTTCCTCCCAATCTGGTCTTTAAACACTTGGTCGACCAGGCACTGATACGTGACCCCTGCATTCTTCAAGTCGAAAGGCATTTTAGTGTAGCAGAAGATACCTTGGCTGGTGTGGATTGCAGTCCTGTCTTCATCCTTCTCATACATCTATATCTTGTGATACCCTTTATAGGCATCCTGGAAACACTTGAAAGGGAAACCTTCCAGAGATTCCACCTTCCAATCAGTCTCTGGTAGCGGGTAACAATCCTTGGGACACACCTTGTTGAGGTCCTTGAAATCAATGCACATCCTCCAACTACCGTCTGCCTTTCGTACCATGACCAGATTGGTGACCCACATATGGTATTTGACCTCCCTTAAGATCCCAGCCGCTACAAGCTTTACAACCTCTTCGCACACCGCCTGGTCTCGCTCATGTGCCAGAGGTCTTTTCTTCTGGCAGATAGGGGTGGCCTGGGGCTCCACGTTTATGGAACGGGTTGTTTTGATTACCTTTCCTTCTTCTGTTTTCAGTTTCTGCGGAATTCCCGTCATATCACCTGGTGTCCAGGTGCAAACATCCTTGTTCTTTTTCAAAAGATTTCTACTTCCCTCCTTACGGCCTCCGGAAGATTGACCCCTACGAAAACCATCTGTTCCAGGTAGTCTTGATTAATGACCACACCAGTTGTGGCTTGTGACACCTACTTATCCGTCCCTTTTACATCTACTACCTTCTGTACCTGTGAGCATTCTCGTAACTGTTCCACACGCTCAGTGAAAATGGTCGCAATGTCGCATGAGGTGGGAAACTTCACCATCCCATGCCCTGTAGAGACGATAGCCTATAATTTTCCAAATGACGGGCGTCCTAAAATGGCATTGTAAGATGATTTGGAGCGTACCACAAGGAAGGTTACCTGATCCTCCCTCTCCACCTGGCCTTGACGTAAGGATACTCGCAAGCGGAATTGCCCCAAATGCCAAGATATGTCACTTGAGAATTCTTTTAGGGGTGTTGATGCGGGTTGCAACATTTTTCGTATGGAATCTAGCATTCGTAAGAAGCAATACTCATAAAAGATATCACATGCACTTCCTCCATCAAAATATACCCTCCAGACGCGTACATCTTCGATGATAGCCTTGATTACCACTGGGCCACAATGCGTCATTCCCCCCAGGGGAGAAACAAATCTCAGCGCCCTCCGTAATCGATGACTTGCTTTGTTTAGGTGGACTTTCTCCATCAGCTACCCCTACCATTAGGATTTCAGCAACAGGCTCCTTTAGTCTCGAGCCGTCAGGCGCTTTATCCTGTTGTCAGGCGTAACTGTAACAACTGTCTCAAAAATCAAGTAAGATTTAATTTAACTTGATCAGATATTTATGTAAAACTTGATTAAGACCTAGGAAAAATGTTAAAAATTAAATTTTTATAAGTCTTAAACAAAATTCGGATGACCCGAACTCAGATGGCTCGAGTTCGGACCAAACACTTAGTAAAAATTTAAAAAACATAAAACTCGATTGATTAAGTGCCCAACTCGAAAAATAAAGGTGCAAACTCGAATAAGATGAAACTCGGATGAAACTAATCCGAGTTCGGATGACCCGAACTCGGATGAAGTAAAACCAAACTCGAATAAGCTTAGACTCAAACTCGATTCACATTATATCCAACTCGATTAACATTACGTCAAAATGGAATTACACTTATTTGAAACTCGAAGACCATTGCTTGCAACTCGATTAATATGGACAACAAACTCGAAGTACACTAAAACAAACTCGATTTATGTTTAAATCGAGTTTGGATCCCAGAAAAATATTCTATGTCTGGAAAATCAGATATATTCAAAAGGAAACCTTAAAAATAATAATAATAATTTGGCACGGTTGTACAATTTTGTACAAAATAATAATAACATAATAAGAAAACCACAACCACTTATCACATCTAAAAAGTCGGTTGTCGTTTAAAGGACAACTAGCTTTTGACTTTCATTATTTTAATAATAAACACATTAACAAAAACACAATCATGACACCTTTTTCGGCTATGTTCTTTTAACCAACACTCAATAGAAAATTACTTTTATTTTCATCATGACATTCATTTTGTCATTTTCTTTATTTTATCTATTTCACCTTTATAAATATTGGCCATCGACTCATTTCAAAACACACCAACAAAAATACAATCAAAGTTTTCTTAATTCCTTTTTCTTGCAACTAGCGAGCATACTTGAAAGGTTATCAAGTGATCATCAAATGAAATCTTGTATGTATATTTTGTTATAAAATTTATACTCATGAACATATTTTACTTATTTATAATAACGAGCATGCAAAATATTTTCATACAATGTTTTTATCAACTTTAGACACTTATATAATTTTCGTAAGACGTACATTTATTTTATAAAAACTTAACACTTATTTCTCAACCTTGTGAAAATACACATATTTATCATTACATTTTCGTCCATACAAAAGTATATGTATATACTTTCATAGAATATATATATATATATATATATATATATATATATATATATATATATATATATATATATATATATATATATATATATATATATATATATATATATATATATATATATATATATATATATTGGGGAGGGTTCTTCTAAAAACCATAAAAAATGTGGGAACCTAAGAACCTTTTATGGCCTTTGGATTAATGATAATCAATGTTTGATATATTGGATGACAATTTTGTAATTTTATAAACTTTGATAGTGGAAAATCTGAAAAATGTGTGAAAATGGTATTTTTTTTAAAAAAAAATCTGTTTTTTCTCTTTCTATCTCTTACTTTTTTTTTCTTTTTTTTTTATTTTTCTTTCATTATAATTGATTTTTAAAGTAAAAAAATGTTTTTTATAAAAAAAATTATTTTTTCTATATAGAAAATTATTTAATTGCTAAAAAATAACGTATTTTATATAGAAATATTATATGTCTATATAGAATATTTTTTTCTATATAAAATATGTTAACGAACATATTCTATGTACAATCTACGTAGAATGTCATGCATTCTACGTCGAATGACAAGCAATCTACGTAGAATGCCGTGTAGATAGTCAAATATCATATATTCTACGTAGATTACCTGATAAAATATATTAAAAACACATTGAAACAAAAAAAAGATTTCATATAGACATTTTATCAAACACTTGGTATGCAACTGATATAAAATATACCAAAAAGACATTAAATAATAATGTTAATCTACATAAAAAGATATAGAAATGTATAAAAAAACATAAAAAAATATGAAATATATAAGAAACATAACATTCTACATAGATTATGTGTGATTTTTTACAAGTAGTCTTGTATTATATTCTATTTAGATTATCATCTAATCTACGTAGATTATCATGTAAAACATCCAATAGCTATTACAATCATTATAAATCTAATATCTTACACATAATCTTCATTATAAAACATGAAAAATGAATCCGTCATATTTATGTAGAGTATCGACGAACATATTTTGTGTTACGTAGAATGACATTCAATCTACGTAGAATGTCATGAAATCTACGTAGAATAACATGCAATCTACGTAGAATGGTATGCAATATACGTAGAATAACAGGCAATCTACGTAGAATGACATGCAATCTACGTAGAATGACATGCAATCTACGTAGAATATCGTGTAGAATGTCAATTATCATATATTCTACGTAGATTATTACATGATAAAATATACCAAAAACACATTGAATAGTAATGTTAATCTACATAAAAAGATATAGAAATGTATAAGAAACATAAAAATATATTAAATATATAAGAAACATAACATTTTACATAGATTATGTGTGATTTTTTACAATTAGTATTGTATTATATTCTATGTAGATTATGATGTAATCTAAGTATATTGTCATGTAATCAACATAGATTATCATGTAATACATCTAATAACTATTACATTCATTATAAAAATATAATATCTTACAAATAATTTTAATTATAAAATATGGAAAATGAATGTTTCCAATGTTCGTAGATTGTACATAGAATATGTTCGTCGATACTCTACATAGAATGTCACGCAATCTAGATAGAATGACATTCAATCTACGTATAATGACATTCAATCTACGTAGAATGACATGCAATCTATGTAAAATGGCATACAATCTACGTAGAATGGCATACAATCTACGTAGAGTATCGACGAACATATTCTATGTACAATCTACGTAGAATGTCATGCAATCCACGTAGAATGACATTCAATCTACATAGAATGGCATTCAATCTACGTAGAATGACATGCAATCTACGTAGAATGACATGAAATCTACGTAGAATGTCATTCAATCTACGTAGAATGTCAAGTAGAATGTCAAGTATCATATATTCTACATAGATTACATGATAAAATATACCAAAAACACATTGAATGTTAATGTACATTTACATAAAAAGATACAGAAATGTATAAGAAACAAAAAAAAATATTTGAAATATATAAGAAACATAACATTCTACATAGATTATGTGTGATTTTTTACAAGTAGTCTTGTATCATATATTCTATGTAGATTATCATGTAATCTACGTAGATTATCGTGTAAAACATCTAATAACTATTACATTCATATATACCTAATATTTTACAACCAATCTTCATTATAAAACATTTAAAATGAATTTTTCATATTCTATGTAGAGTATCGACGAACATATTTTATGTACAATATATGTAGAATGTCATGCAATCTATGTAGAAAGGCATGCAATCTACGTAGAATGACATTCAATGTACGTAGAATGACATTCAATCTACGTAGAATATCATGCAATCTGCGTAGAATGTCATGCAATCTATGTAGAATCTCGTGTAAAATGTCAAATATCATATATTCTACATAGATTACATGATAAAATATATCAAAAACACATTGAAAAAATAAGAAGAATTATTAGACATTTTATCAAACACTTGGTATGCAACTGATATAAAATATAACAAAAATACATAGAATAAAACTGTAGATCTACGTAGAATAACATGCAATGTATGTAGAATGACATTCGATCTACGTATAATGACATGTAATCTACGTAGAATGGCATGCAATCTACGTAGAGTATCGACGAACATATTCTATGTACAATCTACGTAGAATGTCATGCAATGTACGTAGAATGACATTCAATCTACGTAGAATGACATTCAATTTACGTAGAATGACATGCAATCTACGTAGAATGTCATGCAATCTATGTAGAATGTCGTGTAGAATGTCAAGTATCATATATTCTACGTAGATTTAATGATAAAATATATCAAAAACACATTGAAACAAAAAAAATAAGATTTCATTTAGATATTTTATCGAACACTTGATATGCAACTGATATAAAATATACCAAAAACACAATGAATAGTAATGGTAATCTACAAAAAAAGATATAGATTTGTATAATAAACATAAAAGTATATGAAATATATAAGAAACATAACATTCTACATAGATTATGAATAGTAATGTTAATCTACATAAAAAGATATAGAATTATATAACATTCTATATAGACATATAATATTTCTATATAGAATACATTAATTTTTTAGCAATTAAATAATTTTTTATATAAAAAAATTATTTTTTTTTATAAAAAAACATTTTTTTTAATATTAAAATCAATTCTAATGAAAGAAAGAGAAAATGAAAATAAAAAGTAAGAGAGAGATAAAGTGAAAAAGAGATGTATATAATGAAAAAGGTGGAAAGAGAAAGATAATATTTTTTATTTCAAAAATACCATTTTGATCCAAGGTCTCTAAAAGGTTCCTATGTTCTCACCATTTTTAAGATTCTTAAAAGAACCTCTCCCTATATACACACACACACACACACACACATAAAGAAATAAATTATTTTCTACAAGTTACGTATTTCAAAATATATATACTTATTAACAACATTTTATAAATGTAAAACTTTATACAACATGAATTATCATTTAATAATAGATGGTAAATTTTTGGAATAAATACAAGAACACGTAAATATTTTGTATAAAATCCAAGGGTACATGAAACGGCAATATTAACTCGTACACATAAAATCATAGGATAAACGCAAGTATCGGCACTGTAATCACGTTTCAAAATCAGATCAAAACATCAACGAAATCAACAAAGGTGAGTCTTCATAGCCCCTATTTTCACTATCTATTGGGGTGGAAATACATGCAACATTTTTCATATGGACATCCAAACTGTTTATTTTTTATATGTATTACACATGTGTTTGGTGTGGATCCTTCAGCCCTCATATCATGAACCGTTAATTACATTTACTTGTAAGCGCGAATATATTGTGGATAGATCTATCGGGAGTCATGTCCCCCATTCGGGTTAATGTCCATACAATTTCTCTTTTCGCGTAAACCTATGAACTTACCAACAATTTGTTGACGTATTTTAGCATGTATTTTCAGGTAATTAAGACATGCACATTAATCGGAAGCAACCTGAGGCTTCCGCATATTTTGGAGTCGCAATATTTTCATCAACCAACAGAGATTTATTTACATTAGTATAAATCTTTTAATTATGTCTTCGAATCTCTGTATTTTGCGAACTAGTTACATTTCATGTTGGGTTGTAAAACATTCCTTATTTCAAAGATAAATCGATGTATTTTCTAAAAAAACGTCCATATAGTGGTCGTTCGATATGATTATGGTTACGCTTCCACACTCGTCACACCTCGCTGCCAACCGGGGTGGCAGGGTGTGACAGATTGGTATCAGAGCCATAGTTATAGTGAACTCGATTGCATTAGAAATCTAGACTATAGCTACATGTAAGATTTTACCAATTCTCAGAAAAATATTTTTGGTAATTAACTCAAAATGGGACTGGATGACAGAAAAATGTCGAGCCACGTGGTTATCATTTTATCTAACTCGGAGGAAGAACACACCCCTACCAACCAATACAACCCAGTGATTTTCACCGAGGAGGATCCGTCCGAGGAGGAAGACCCCTCGGAAGGCGAAGAACCTATGGAAGAGTCAGATGGAGAAAATCCGATGGAGGTAGATGAATCCTCCAGCGGATAGGGAGAACCATCCGCAGAGGACCCTCCAGCACCAGTGGCCCCCTCCTACATCCCATATCATCCCGAGATTCCATCGTATAAACCATACCGTCCTCGCCACAAAGGGCCACGTAAGCTGTTCACACCCCGAATGAGCGTGATGATGCCGAGACGGGAGTCTATCCCAATCTCGGCTCCTCAGCCAAGTCTACTATCGCAACAACGGGAAAACGCCCGCAGATGGGGCTGGATGCCCGAGACCCTCCGCGAGTGGAGGCAAGAGGAGGGAATCCCCTCCCAATTCGAGGTAAGAGGACCATCCTCTGCACCGACCCCGCCACTCACTCAGGAGCCCACTGACCAGACAGTACCTTTACTGGTGGCCAGAGTCAGCCGCCACGATCTCCAAATCCGGGTACTCAACCAGGACATCGGGGAGATTACCGCTAGAATATAGCGAGAGGAGATGCAAATTTCCAACATATATTGGGCCAACCAGCACGCCTTCACTATTCAACAGGTCGAGCTGGAAGAACTTCGGCAACGACTAACCGAATGCGAGGCCCGCAACGAGGTGCTAACACAACGCCTCAATAACTTAGAGCAGGGAGAGACCCCTGATCAGTCCCACACTTAGTACCCTCTTATCATTGTAATGATAGGAATTATTATGTAATAGCGTAGGACTCAAAATTTTTGGGTAATAAACCGCCCCGATGTAAGACATTATGTATTATTAATGAAAGTTTCAAGTTATGTATGATTCTGTGTTTGACGATTATAGAACTGTGCCTTAAGAAAAAATCGAATCTTTAAGACTCAATTTCTTATACTTTGCTTATTTTTAAACTTTAAGATAATGCTGCCAAAAAAGGCCATGAACGCTGCTAAAATCGAGCAACTCGTAGCATAAAGGATAGCCACCGCCATAGCCACCTACAAAACCAATCGGAATGGTTCTACCAATGGTGACGGTGGAGCTAGCCGTACTACAGGAGGAACCCAAACCAACCCTAAGGGTTGAGGGGATTAAGGGGTTTTTGAGCTGCAAGCCCTGATACTTCAATGGAACTGAAGGAGCTGTCGGACTAGTTCGCTGGTTCGATAAATTGGAGTCGGTCTTCCGCGTCAGCGGATGCATTGAAGGAGATAAGGTTAAGTTTGTTACCCATACTCTTCAAGATAGTGCACTGACTTGGTGGAATTCTTACGCACAGTCTGTGGGAATCGATGCGGCCTATCAACTCGCCTCGGCCGAATTAAAGCAAATGATGACGGACGAATACTGTCCAAGGAATGAGCTCCAAAAATGGAGTCAGAGTTTTGGAAACTGTCATTGAAGGGGACAGACGTTGCGGGGTATACAAACCGGTTCCATGAACTAAGCCTACTATGCCCACAATGGTGACCCCCGAATATAAGAAGATTGAGCGCTACATTTGGGGACTCGCTCCTCAAATTCAAGGGAATGTCACCGCATCCAACCCAACAACGATTCAGAGCGCCATTCGGATGGAAAATAACTTGATAGATCAAGTGGCCAGGGGAATGAGGCCAAAGCGGGGGAGAACAAGAGAAAATGGGAAGACAAGTCTGGGAGGAATTCGGGTTCGCAGTCCAAGAGGCCCGAAACCATTAAAGCTTTTGAGGCCAGAACCGAACCAAGGAAGGGCTACACTGGAACCAAACCCCTTTGAAACCAATGCACCTACCACCATAACATATGTCCCTGCCCAACCCCTTGCGGGAAGTGCAAGTGTCTTGGTCATCTGACAAAAGATTGTAGATTCAACAATAACAGCAACATCAACGGCAACAGCCAGAGGAGCTGCTTTGAGTGTCGAGCTGTTGGGCAGTATAGGAACGACTCCCCAAAGTTGAAAAAAGGCGGAGGAACTCAAGGGAGAGCTTTTGTGTTGGGAGCTGGAGATGCTCGTCAGGACCCCAATGTAGTGTCAGGTACATTTCTTCTTAATCACGTTTATGCTTATGTACTTTTTGATACTGGGGCTGATAGGAGCTTTATTTCTGCTAAGTTCAGCAAACAACTAAATGTCACTCATTTCCCTTTAGACAACTCCTATACTATAGAGTTAGTCGATGGCAAACTGATTAAAGCAAATAGTATCATTAAGAATTGCATACTGAAATTAGCATATCACTCCTTTAAGATAAACATAATGCCTATCGAACTCAGAAGCTTCGACGTAGTTATTGGTATGGACTGGCTATCAGACAACCACACTGAAATCTTATGTGGTAAGAAGGTCGTAAGGATACCACTTAAGAAAAAGACTGTCCTAACAGTCCAGGAAGAAAGAAAGAACCGCCAGTTGAACGTCATATCCGGCTTAAGAACATTGAAATGCATTCGAAAAGGTTGCCATGCAGTGTTGGTTCAACTAGTAGAAAAGGAGTCGAAAGAGAAACGACTCGAAGAAATTCCAGTGGCTTGTGACTACCCGAGAGTCTTTCCAGAGGACTTGCCTGGGCTTCCGGCACCTAGGCAAGTGGAATTTCAAATCAAATTGGTGCCTGGAGTTGCACCTATTACAAGAGTACCATACCGACTTGACCCTTCTGAAATGCAAGAGCTATTAATTCAGCTGCAAGAGCTGATGGATAAAGGATTCATTCGACCAAGTTCCTCACCTTGGGGAGCTCCAATCCTATTTGTGAAAAAGAAAGATTGATCATTTAGAATGTGGATAGACTATCGCGAGCTAAACAAGTTACCCATCAAGAACCGATACCCTCTCCCCAGAATCGATGATTTGTTCGATCAGCTCCAAGGATCTAGTTTTTACTCCAAGATGAATCTGCGGTCCAGATTTCATCAAGTTAAGGTTCGAGAGGAAGATATACCCAAGACAGCATTCGAAATTCATTATGGACGTTACGAATTCCAGGTGATGCCATTCGGTTTAACCAACGCACCAGCTGTATTCATGGACCTTAAAAATCAAGTGTGTAAACTGTATTTGGATAAATTTGTGATAGTGTTCATAGACGATATCCTTATATATTCCCGAAGCCAAGAGGAGCAGGAGCAGCATCTGAAGATAATCCTAGAACTACTAGAGAAAGAACAGTTGTACGTCAAATTCTCTAAATGAAAATTTTGGCTACGAGAAGTCAAATTCCTAGGACATGTGATCATAGCCAAGGAATTCAAGTAGACCCGTCAAAAATCTAGGCTATTAAGAACTGGGCGAAACCTAGAACTCCAACGGAATTCCGTCAATTTCTAGGCCTTGCCAGTTATTATAGACGATTTATCAAAAACTTCTCTATGATAATTGATTCGCTAACGAAACTGACTCGGAAGGATGTGAAGTATAGCTGGGGTGAAGACCAGGAGATGGCATTTAAACTGTTGAAGCAAAGGTTGTGTAGTGCACCTATTCTATCCCTGCCTGAGGAAACAGAAAACTTTGTGGTCTACTGTGATGCCTCACACAACGGGGTAGGGTGTGTGTTAATGCAGAAGGATAAAGTCATCGCTAACACATAAGGCAACTCAAAGTCCATGACGTGAACTATACGACTCACGACTTTGAACTCGGAGCAGGGGTATTTGCTCTTAAAATATGGAGGCACTACCTTTATGGGACAAAGTGCACGGTATTCACGGATCATAAGAGCCTTCAGCACATTCTAGACCAAAAAGAGTTGAACATGAGGCAACGATGCTGGGTTGAACTGCTAAGCGATTACGACTGCGAGATCCGTTATCACCTGGGCAAGGCAAACGTTCTAGCTGATGCCTTGAGCCGAAAGAAACGGGTTAAGCCTTTGAGGGTCTGAGCTTTGGTCATGACAATCCAGTCAAACCTAAACTCTCATACTCTCGAGGCACAAAAGAAGCAGTCAAGGATGAAAACCTATTGGATGAAGCTCTAAAATGAATGAACAAGCAGTTTGAAACCAAGTCCAACAGATGCCTATACTTCATGAACCGTATTTGGCTTCCGAAGACCGGAGGACTAAGAAAACTGGTCATGGACGAAGGGCGTAAGACTAGATATGCTATTCACCCAGGATCCGACAAGATGTATCATGATTTAAAAGACTTGTACTGGTGGCCGAATATGAAGTCCGACATCGCTACGTATGTCAGCAAATGTTTAACGTGTTTGAAAGTTAAGGCCGAGCACCAGAAACCATCAGGGCTATTGGTACAACCAGAGATACCGTAGTGGAAGTGGGAGAGAATAATCATGGACTTCATAACTAAATTTCTGAAGTCATCTGGTGGTTCTGACACCATTTGGGTGATTGTGGATCGACTCACAAACATTTCACACTTCCTGCCAATCAAGGAGACTGATAAGATGGATAAGTTAACTCAAATCTATCTTAAAGAAGTTGTCTCAAGGCATGGAGTTCCCGTATCGATTATATCAGATAGAGACAGTCGGTTCACGTCACGGTTCTGGCAATCAATACAAGAGGCGTTGGGTATGCGCTTAGATATGAGTACAAACTACCATCCTCAAACCGACGGTCAAAGCAAAAGGACCATTGAGACGTTAGAGGATATGGTAAGGGCATGTCTGATTGATTTCAGCAAGAGTTGGGACAGACACCTACCGTTAGTCGAATTCTCCTACAACGATAGTTATCACTCGAGCATTAAGGCTGCTCCATTCGAGGCACTTTATGGAAGAAAGTGTCAATCACCGAATTGTTGGGCTGAGGTGGGAGATAGCCAAATCATCCCGAAATCATTCACGAGACTACCAAAAAGATAATTCAGATTCGGAACCGATTAAAGATAGCTCGGGATAGGCAGAAGAGTTATGTGTATATCAGAAAGAAAGACCTGGAATTCCAGGAGGGAGACCAAGTAATGCTCAAAATCTCTCCTTGAAAAGGCGTAATCCATTTTGTTAAATGAGGAAAACTCAATCCTCGTTACATCGACCATTCAAAATTTCCAAGAGAATTGGCCCAGTAGCCTACCGACTTGACCTTCCTCCAGAACTCAGCAATGTACATAATACCTTTCACGTCTCCAACCTGAAGAAGTGCATGTCCGATGAAACACTCGTCATACCGATGGATGAGTTACAATTGGATGATAAGTTGCACTATGTGGAGCAACCCGTAGAGATAATGGACCGAGAAGTCCAGAAACTAAAAGACAACCGGATACCAATAATAATGCTTAGATGGGAATCTAAGCATGGTCCGGAGTTTACCTGGGAACGCGAAGATCAATTCCGAGCCAAGTACACTCACCTGTTCACAGATACCCCAGCAAAGCCAAGCACAAACTGAATTTCAGAACGAAATTCTCATAAAAGGGGGAGATTGTAACAACTGGCTCAAAAATCAAGTAAGTTTTAATTTAACTTGATCAGATATTTATGTAAAACTTGATTAAGACCTAGGAAAAATGTAAAAAAACAAACTTTTATAAGTCTTAAACAAAATTTGGATGACCCAAATTCGGATGACCCAAACTCGGATGGCCCGAGTTCGGACCAAACACTTGCAAAAATTTAAGACACATAAAACTAGATTGATTAAGTGCCAAACTCGAAAAATAAATGAGCAAACTCGAATAAAATGAAACTCGGATAAAACTGATCCTCATCAGGCTGTTAATACCACCTGGCGGTAACGACTCTAACCATAGGCGTGCAGTACCCTTCAGCGTCATCGAGAACATGTGACACACTACCGGTGGTACCCACTTAGATATCTTCAATTCCCCCGCAAATAAACGACAATGAGCGTCTGGGTCCCCGATCCCATCATATACTCCCACGTTCGAAGGTAACTTCAGACCTTCAGGAAGTGTGTAGTCTTCAATCCATTCTGCGAATGGGGAGGGGTCCTCCATTTCAACCTCCTGGAAGTGAGGTTCTAAGTTAAGGGGGCTAGCCTTCTTTTGAAACTCCCTGTGGGCGTGGCCCTGACAGGTCTTGCTTTTAGTGGGAATTACTACTTCTCTCATTCTCCGACGACCCTGGTCCGTGAATCTAACCTGGGGTAACGGTTCTACGTGTTCCCTTCTTCTTGTGCCTCTGATGGCCTCGGAGGCCTTACCCTGCGAGGAACTTTCCCTTCGCGACACCAAAGTGGGTGGTGTGGTCTGGGGAGTCCTAGTGCCTTGCGCTGCTCTCTTAGCCATGGTTTCGAAAGGGGGTCAACCTCACTTCCAACCGACATTATGAGCTTAAGCTGCTCGGATCTCTTGAAGTCTTCGAGGTGGCCTCTCGCCCGTTTCCAGCTCCTGGATATCTATATGTCCGTCAATCTCTTTAGAGTCTTCGTCTTCATATTCCATCATCACCTCATTACTCCTATCTAGGGATGGTGCCTCAACAGAACGAGACTGTTCTCACATGAGGGCTTGGAGCTGCTTGAAGTTTGCCGCCACAAACTGGCGACTTATCACCTGAGGACATCTGGAGAAGGAAATGCTTCCCCTGAGGACGTCTGGAGACCAGCCTAAGAAGGGGTCTACTTAACGCCTAGGGGGTTTTGAGGACCTATTTCCAATGCATCCTGCTTATCCATTCTGAACTCCTGAAAACAAAGCTAATACTGTCATAACCAGTTGTGTCCCACGGATGGCGCCAATTGTTTGTGCGTATGACAATCATAATATGTGGTCAGGGCAGTAAAAGGCTTCTAAGTGCCCCAGGTGGTTCCAGATGAAGTTTCAGTGCCTAGAACAAAGAAAAGAAGTAAAGACTACGTTAGTGACAATGCAAGGGAGTTCCCTGCATTGACATTCTGATGCCTAAGTCAGCAAGCATAATGGAGGTATCAATTGAGAGAGTATGAAAGGGTAGAAGAATGAGCATTAACTTTCTTCAGGCGAATTGTCTTCATATTTTTACCTCTCTCTCAGGGGACGAGGCGCCATCAAGAAGGCTCTCATTGGCTAGAAGGATCTTGCGCGGGATTGCCTCCCCTGGCATCTGACGGACCAATGAAAGGCCCCCCTTGTGCATGCTCATCTGAACTTGTACCTCTTCCCGACAGTATCATCCTGCCAGGTCCCTCCTTGTCACTCCTGGATGACTCTTCGGGTCAGGCGGATGGCCATGAACCCGGGTATGGGCTTATGGCGTCCTAAAAGGAATAAAGTGGGCCTTTTAGGTCAACGAGTATCCACATAGGATTGGGCCTATGTGATCAATGCCGAAGAAGAGGTCTGGAGAGGATGCTTCAGAAAATACGTGCAGAATAAAGAAAAAGCGAGGAAATTAGGAATAACGAAGGAGGATTCAAATTAAAGAGGATATAGGGTCATTTTTTGTTAAGATTTGGCAGGCGGGAACGGTTGTGGACACGTGGCAAGTCCCTACGTGTCCCTCCCTGCAACTTTCAGCTGATGTGATAGCGACGGTACAACCACGCGCGCGTACCAATTTAAAGCATCATAACTTCCATTAAATGAGCCGGACGTCACCGTTTGAGCTAACCATCAGTTATCGCGATCAAAACAGTCGCCCGTCCGACAAACTAAGGTTCTTCGTCTAGCCTAGCTGGCACTAGGCGCCAGACGGTTTCTCCCCCTCGTCTAGTAGTCACTAGGCGCTAGGTGGTCTTGTCGCCTCGTCTAGTAATCACTAGGTGCCAGGTGGTCGTTTCACCTCGTCTAGTAATCACTAGGCACCAGGTTGTCTTGTTGCCTCGTCTAGTAATCACTAGGCGTCAGGTGGTCATTTTGCCTCTTCTAGTAATCACTAGGTTCCAGGTGGTCTTGTTGCCTTATCTAGTAATCACTAGGCATCAGGTTGTTGTCTCCTCGTCTATTAGTCACTAGGCGCTAGGTGGTCTCGTCGCCCGCCTAGTAATCACTAGGCGCGAGGTAGTCTTTTTGCTTCACCTAGTTTTCACTAGGCGCCTGGTGGCTTCTGTGCCTCGACGTATAATCAATGTAAGTTATACGATTTCCCTGCTTTCGTTTAGTGGTCACTAAGCATCCGGGGGTCGATCACTTCACATGGACCTTTTTTAAGTATTGAACGACTCAATTTCCTAATGGGGCCTTATTCTTATAAGTTCAAGCAAATAGCTACGTCTCTTCACTTGAACTTGGGGGACTTGATCATATGGGTCCATTCCTATGCGGTTACGGGTCGTTCGCAAGGCAAGGACCATATAGGTTCTTTTAAGGAGGTCCAGGCCCAGACGCGAGCCCACGTCCTCTCCTTACCGAATGGGACAAATGGAGGAGACACAAAAGGCCTTGCTCTAGATATCCTGTCGGTGGACAGATACTATTCGGTCGGGAGCGCACAAGGGCCGATTCTTGTTGGTTCTTCAGAAGACAAGGAAAAGGGTCATGCACGTAACCCTGTCAAACAATAGGATTCCCTCTCGGGGAGATCCTCTTATAGCAGCGGATACGTATAAATAGAGTCGTCACGCCTAGTCGACCAGGTAATGCTCATTCTAACTCTTACACCCATTATTGATCTCTCTCTTTCTCTCTCTCTCTCTCTCTCTCTCTCTCTCTCTCTCTCAATGATCACCAACTTGAGCATCGGAGTGTCAGTGCATGGCACCCCCTGCATTGTTACTAACCAAAGCCTTTCTTCCCTTTTCCATGTTCTAGGCGCTGGATACAACCTGGAAGCTCTCGAGAATCTCATCTTTTTCTTGTCATACGTACAAACAGTTGTATTAACATATTTTAAATTATGATAAACTAGACAACTTTATCTTTCATATCCAACCTGAATCATCTCAAACGAATCTATAACCAATTATATATGAATTTATAAAGTTTGTCATCACAATTTCATCAACTGCAGGTCAGCAACAATCCCATGCATGCATTTTTGACCTGCTTAACGTCCAATTTAGCTTCATATGACTATTTTATAATAAAGTACACTCTATTAGCCTTTCAACGATGTATGAGACATCCAAAACGGAGCTTCGAGTTATTTTATATGAATTTACAAAACAGAATGTCAAACCAATAAATAAACACGAAAATTATGTGTGTTTTGCCAATTGATTCATATGAACTTATTTGAGTTCATAAATGGGTTAAAACTCGAATCATCTCTTCAAAGCTCCAAATGAGCTTCTACTAAACGCTATTCAAATCCGTACCAATATATAACACATTTGGTTCATAATTTATCATATAAAACATACTTGAACAAAAATTTCACTCAATTCCTCCATTCATCATTGGAACTCAAAAGGAGCTTCAATTTGGGTTTCTACACAAAATCACCATTTCAACACAATCAACAACATGTTTATGACTCAAATATAATTCTAAACAATAAACAATAAACTCCACTTGAGGTTTAAGTTGAATTCCAACTCAAATCTACAAACCCATTTTGGGCTAGGTTCTTCCAAATGGAGAACTAATGAGAATCATGAAGAAAGAAATGCAAGAGAAGTGTTATACCTTCCAAGGGGACCCCTAAATATGATTTCCAAGCTTCAATCTTCATAAATTTTTGGTCACAAATCTCGAACCCTAGCACTCACTTTTTCTTCTCTCTTGCAAGAACAAAGCACGCCCAAACTATGTGTTTGTGTGTGTTGACATTTCAACAAAAACGGAGCGGAGATATTTTGGTTTCATGGCCAAACACACTACTTCCCACTTTCATCTTCTATTCAATTTACACCCCATCCACTGCACATTTAATCATCCATTTCTAAAAAAAATTAAAGTACATTGCCTATTTGAGCACAATTCTATATTAAATAACAATTGCTCATAATTCTTAAGTCTATGCTAATATCATTAACTTATATTTATTTGGGGTGTTTCAATTCTTCCACTGTTAAAAAAATTCTGTCCTCAGAATCCTAAGACTCAACACAATACAATGTGTTTTAAAGACAACATGTCTTATTACACCGCATAAGCTATTTTTGTCCTTTGCTTCAATACACGCGCTTAGGAAGTATGTAGAGATTGTCACATACTAATGATATTGATTCATAACAATTTATTATTTTATCTTTAACAGTGACGCAATCAATGTTGCACCATGCAACATACTTTCGCTAGTCCAACTATACAATTAGGTCGTGTTGAGCAACATAATCCTCTTAGTAGCTTCATTCGCCACTTATCTTACTCACTTTACCAATTATTGATCGGGTTACCGACGTGCAAGAAAATATTTCTTCGTTATACCAAGTAACCACATTCAAAAAAATTGCTTAATTTAAAATTTACATATTTCATTCAGTTTTACATGTCTCAAGTTTCTCACCTACTATAACCTTCTATTAGTTAAGTTTTACTACCATTGCTCACATGTTTAATTTACATATATTCTTAACAAGTTCATGGGGTCAATAATTTTTCCCCATTAAAATGAGCATTCATATACGACTCAATCAGACAATTGAATCAATTATGAAGTACAACTAGACAAATCAAATTTAAAATACCACATTTGATAACACAATTATCATAATATGTCCAACTCGTACTAAGTGCGTAAAGGAATTCCACCTAATGTATATACAAATAATCATTATTGGTTCAACTCCGATTATAAAAAATCACTAATCAAGGTCATTACCAAGACCTTACGACATACCTCCGATTATAAAAAATCACTAATCAAGGTCATTACCAAGACCTTACGACATACGTCACACTCGAATAAATTCAAGAGTCGTGACCATATCACATATTCAGTTAAAATTGTACTCCAAGATAATAGGCACATCAATCAAACAACATTGACTCATGCCAACTAATATGAAGCAGAACAATATTCAGGTTGAAACCAATTCAATTCATTATATATTTATCTCTAAATTAGGTATTATAGTATCATCTTTTCTTGAATACCAGAGTCAACAATATCACCACGATCGTAATTTTTTTTAAAAAAATCATATAATTCTTATTTTTCATTCACAATCATTTGCTATACATACATACTTGTATCATATTCGATCATTAAATTCACAACTTCAATTTTCATGTTTAGTTTACCTATTTACATAAGTATTTAGTATATATACATCAACTTCAAACCATACAATTTCATAACATAATATCACTAATAAAGTGAATATAACAAGCCACTATATAGATATTATAACTTAATATGAATAAGTCTACCCATGTTATCCCCATCCTAGGCCAAATTTAAACTTAAAGTTGTTCTAATATCATTGGCTAGGTCGGTCAATACAGATATCAATAATGGGTTCAAGGTTGAGTATCGTGCACTATACTCAAACGATGAACCACGTCTCTGATACCAAATTGAAACACTCGTACAATTATAATACTCTTTAAAGTAGTAATTAACAATAATTGATACAAAATACTTGCAGAATTATGGAGATTTTAAAACTTTTACAACTAATGGCACCAAACATAATGCCAATAAAATACCAAATATAATATTTTGTGTCACTAAATAACACTTTTCTTGTAGTGGAAGTCAACTACCCAATTACCCAAAATAGCAACCAACGTGTACCGATGGTCTCGATACCACTAGCTTTAGGATAACCAAACAGTAAGGAAGTCTAGAGGCTCCCTATCAGATAGAAGAAGACATGTAAAAATATTAACAACTTCATCATCTAAACAAGTTTTCACTTTTCATAGAAACTCTTGTTTTTTTCTAAAAACTATAACTTGAAAACTGAAATTGAATAATGACTAGTTTTCGTTAACCAAACGCAACCTTAGTGTTCATCATGTTTTCAAATTCCTATCATAACCACCTTCCCTATTATAACATGATCATGCAACTCTTTTAATATTAGACACACTCATCTAACTATATGATATTACACACGAGTATTGTTATTTTCTTGGTTTTCAAGATTTCAAACATTACACCTTACATTCATATTACTTGAGACCTATATGATATTTTTTAGTCATGTTCATGACAACATTAAATAATTTACCACTCACCTATTAGATGACGATATGATATACACTTATCTCTTATTCAAAGACCATCTACATTTCACATGTATCTATCATGATTATAAACACTTGTGGTCATAATGTTTATGCCATCAATAACGTTAAAAACCGGGTTCGAAGCTTAAAAGTGTGAGAATTTTGAAAATTTTATTTTTAGCTTTCAGCGACTACTGAAGCTGGTCACTAATGATGATACTAAAGAGTCATCACCTTTCAGCGACTATAATATTTAGTCAGCAATTCTGACACTTTTTAGGTCTTTCTTACATTATTGTTTTTGCTTGTAGGCTTATTTATACACGTTTTTTATGTCGTTGTTCATGTTTGCATTTTGAAATACAATATCTCATCTAATATAATTAAGTTCATATTCACAAAATACATGTTATTATTTACCTTAACATACCAATGCAACAATGCATACATATGGCAATATCATAAACATCTAGTCACATAAAGATTCATGATTAAATTTCAACACTTAACTGTCATGATCTTAATCTCATATGTTCTTTCACAACCTATATCACAATATGTTACATAGCTCAAGTATAACATGTTGTCGTTAAGGTTCAATCGCACATTTATATTTCATTACAGTTAATATCATTAAGCTTGTCATGATTAATCCAGTATCTCAAGTTATCCCTTGGTATTCATCATGTGATCAAAACTTATATTTTAGCATACCAAAACGATTTATATATTCAAGTTGTCATGTTTAATATAGCATAAACGATTCATATTCATTCACAACATGAGTTCTACAATGTTGTTGCCACCTATTTTTTATGCACACCCATGACTAATTTTACATGTCATTTCTCATGGAACATATTAACGAGTTCACAAATGTGTGTGAGGATGTCTCTATTATTCATTCCATCAAACCATTTCACGAAGCCTAAATTTCATAATATGTCACATGTAGCAACATAGAACTATGTGTGTTACACATATCATTTTAGAACTCACAAAATACAATCCCATTCTGCAGTTGTGATCCACCCCTTATAATAGTTAATAAGTTTGTTATAGCACATAAGTAGTTATCTACTTTAAGGTAATTTCATAACTATCTAACCTAATTGTTATGCTTTTTACACACAGTCATAAGTTTTCATGATGTCCACTTTTCTTTTGCCGCACGATCTATAACCAACCTTATGAAACACAAATTTGGAATTCGACATTAGAATCTTTTAAAGTATTCCACCAAAAGTTTTAAACAAGTAATAAACCCTTACATAAGCCCCTAGTGCTCAAAATCAAAATTCATGGCAGCAGGTGCTGACTCAACGAGTCATCTCAAACAACTCGACGAGTGGATGCAGCTTGCTGATAGATCCGTTGTTGATCAGAAGGTGACTCGACGAGTCATCAAGGGCGACTCGGCTAGTCGACATCAAACATGCACTCTTAGGCTACGGGTTTGACAACCAAAATTCCAAAAACTCCATATAACTCTCAACCATTACTCAAAATCACATCCAATATAACTTACATTGTTTGGTTTATTTTTTATACCTTTAAAACAATTCAAAACTACAAGAGAAAACCTAAAATACAATGAACTTCCTTTGACTCTTAACTTTGATTTTAGACTCAAACCAACAAAACTCATAAAACTTTTTAGACATTTATAAATATCACATATACGAAATAATTCACCATTATGTAGCACAGAAATTAGAGGCTTTACAAATCTCAACAACTACAAACCATGCAATTTCATAACATAATATCACGAATAAAGTGAATATAATAATACACTATATAGATATTATAACTTAATATGAATAAGTCTACCCATGTTATCCCCATCGTAGGCCAAAATTAATCTTTAAGTTGTTTTAATATCATTGGCTAGGTGGGTCAATACAGATATCAATAATGGGTTCAAGGTTAAGAATCGTGCACTATATATACTCAAGCGATGAACCACGTCTCTGATACTAAATTGAAACATCCATCCAATTATAATACACTTTACAGTAGTAATTAACAATAATTGATACAAAATACTTGCAGAATTATAGAGAATTTAAAACTAATGGCACCAAACATAATGTCAACAAAATACCAAATATAATTTTTTCTACAAGGGGACATGTGATGATCATGTGAAACGATTATTCAAGTCTGGGAACACTACAAGAAAAGTGTCATTTAGTGACACACGCTTTTAGTGACACAAAAAAGTGTCACTATTATTTACTTTTAGTGACACTTATTAAAAAGAGTAGGTATAGATCAATCTTTTAACCACACCTTTTCTAAAATAGAGACACAAAAATGTTGTCACATAATAGTTGAGGCCTATACCCACATACATTTTTAGTCACTATATATCTATACCCACTCCACTTTTACCCACTCTTTTTGTTCAGGCCTCAACTATTTTGTGACGAAAAATTTGTGTCACTACTTTAAAAAAAGTGTGGGTAAAAGATTGCTCTGTACCTACTCTTTTTCATACGTGTCACTAAAAGCATGTGTCACTAAATAACATTTTTCATGTAGTGGAAGTCAACTACCCAATTACCCAAAACAGCAACCAACGTGTATTGGTGGTCTCGATACCACTAGCTTTAGGATAACCAAATAGTAATGAAGTCTAGAGGCTCCCTATCAGATAGAAGAAGACCTGTAAAAATATTAACGACTAAAGGGGACAACATTACGTTGATTGAGTTACTAAATTAATAAGACATAATAAGCAGTGCAAGCAAATAAGTCAAACGATACAACCAACAATCATATGATTAGATGCTCAATTTCAGACTTAGAGCTAGTCCACATTATATTGCTCACTTTGCTTACTTAGAGCTAGTCCAATACATATTGCTCAATTTGATGACATAGAGCTAGTCCAATGTATATTGTTTAATTTGCTGACGTAGAGTTAGTTCATTAAGTATTGCTCAATTTGCTAACTTAGAGCTAGTCCAATAAGTATTGCTCAATTTGCTGACTTAGAGCTAGTCCAATGCTAAATTTGCTGACTTAGAGCTGGTCCAATATTCCATGGATATCCGGGTGAGGTGAAATGAAATATGATCAAAGTAATAGGAATTAATACATCTCAAACATGACATATTTTCAAAATCTTATTTCAATGTGAATGAGGCATGCAAGTATGATCACGAAAAAATAATCAAGTCTCAACTTTAGCATGCAATGACATAACCACCAACATGCAATGCACATTATGAAATATTAATGCTAGAACTCACAGTGATCGCCAATAAGATTTTAGCCTCCACAATCGTCACAAATAAAATCCAATTCAAGTTAAGCCTCGAACCGAAACATGGATTCTTTAAGTGACATAAGTATTTTGGAACTTCAAAATTATTCCTAATTTTGTATACATATGATCTATAATATGATATTAAAATTTGCATGAACATCCCAAACAAAACAATCAAATTATCAAGACCAAACGTCTTATATTTTTATTTATATCTAGCTGTGAAAAATAGGTTTTTAACCTTTTTATTTATGAGTTATCTTAACGTATTTTAAATTAAGATAAAGTAGACTCTTTTATATTTCATATTCAACTTGAATCAACCCAAATGGATCTATAACCAATTCTATATGAATTTATAAAGTTGTCATCACAATTTCATCTACTGCAGGTCAGCAGCGATCCCATGCATTTTTTACCTTCTTAACTTCCAATTTAGCTTCATGTGACTATTTTATATTAAAGTACACTCTCTTAGATTTCCAACGACGTATGGCACGTCCAAAACAGAGTTTCGAGTGATTTTATATGAATTTTACAAAACAGAATGTCAAACCTATCAAAATAATATGTGTTTTGCCCATTTTGTCAATTTGACATATATTAAGCACTTGAAATCAACTCATCTCAATAAACTATTGATATGAAAGTGTTTATAAATCATATGGGTTGTCCACACACCAATTTAAGCGAAAATTTATTCATGAGATTTAATCGAACACTTGGCGTGCGGTTTATAAACAAAACATCATTTTGAGCTTTTATTCAAATTTAATCCTAACGAATACTTGGAATCATTAATATAACACTTTTAGACTATTTGAAAACCCTTCCAAAGACATTCAAAACATAAAATATCATCCATTGATTCATATGAACTCATTTGAGTTCATAATTGGGTTAAAACCCAAATCATCTCTTCAAAGCTCCAAATGAGTTTCCACTTAACTCCATTCAAATCCATACCAATATATAACACATTTGATTCATAATTTATGATATGAAGCATACTCGAACAATAATTCAACTCAATACCACCATTCACCATTGGAGCTCAAAAGGAGCTTCAATTTGGGATTTTCACACAAAATCATGCACCATTTCAACACAATCAACGACATATTTATGAGTCAAATCAACAACATATTTATGAATCAATGTAATTCTAAACAATAAACAATAACCTTCACTTGAGGTTTGAGTCAAATTCTAACTCAACCTACAAACCCATATAGGGTTATGTTCTTCCAAATGGAGAACTGATGAGAAACATGAAGAAAGAAATGCAAGAGAAGTGTTATACCTTCCAAGGAGACCCCTAAATATGATTTCCAAGTTTCATTTTTCACAATTATTTGGTCATAAATCTCCAACCCTAGCACTCACCTTTTCTTTTCTCTCTTTCAAGAACAAAACATACGCAAACTATGTATTTCTATGTGTTGTCGTTTCAACAAAGGAGGGGAGAGGTTTTCGTTTCATGGCCAAACACTACCTCCCATTTTCATCTTCTATTCAATTTGCACCCCTTCCGGTACACATTTAATCTTTCATTATTATAAAAATTAAAGTACATTGCCTGTTTGTACACAATTTCATATTAAATAACTAACCGTCATAATTATTGAGTTTATGCTAATATCATTACCTTTTAATTATTGGGGTGTTACAATTTCAACTCTCTATTTATACCAAAACCACAAATTTTATTGTACCATGCAACATACTACACTAGTCCAACTACACAATTTTGGTCGTGATGAGCGACATAACCGGCTACAGTAGCCTCATTGCCACTTACCACACTCACTTAACCCAATTTCCATCAGAATACTGACGTGCAAACAATTATTACTTGGTTGTACCAATGAAAGCACATTTAAATAAGCGCACAATTTAGATTTTACAAATTTCTTTCAATTAATATCTCAAGTTTTGACACCAACTGTACCTTTCAATTAGTTAAGTTTTACTATCATGACTCACATGTTTTATTTACATATATTCATAACAAGTTCATGGTGTCAATAATCTTCCCCCTTTTAAACGAGCATCCATATAGAGCTCAATCAGACAATTGAATCCATTATGGAGTACAGTCAGACAAGTCATGTTTAAAATATCACATTTGATAACACAATCATGTTAATATGGCGAACTCGCAACAAGTGCGTAAAGGAATCCCGCATAATGTGTGTACAAATAATCATTATCTGTACAACTCCGATGATAAACACTCATTAATCAAGGTCATTACTAAGAACCTATGACATGCCTCATTCAAATCAATTTAAGAGTCGTGAGCACATAACATGTTTAGTTAAAATTGTACAGTCCAAGATAATAGGCACATCCATCAAACAACTTAGGCTCATGCCAACTAATATGAAGCAAAACATATTCAGGTTGAAACAAATTTTGTTATTTGTATATTTACCTCTAAAATAGATATTATATATCATCTTTCTTCAAATACCAGAGTCAAAAATATCACCAATACCATACTTTTTTCTAAAAATCATATGATTCTTATTTTCCATAACAATCAATTTTTTATAGATATACATGGATCATATTCAATCATTAACTTCATAACTTCAGTTATAATCTTTAGTTTACCTATTTGCATAAAGTATTTAGCATATATACATCAATTTTCATTCGAGTCAAAATCTAAGTGTTCATCATGTTTCCGAAAACCTATCATGAGCACCTTTATTATTATAACGTGATCATGCTTGTTTTTATAATAGACACAGTCGTACTACTATATGAGATTACAATGCTCTTCTCATTCATAGTTTATATATAAGTTATATATTAATCGTGGTTCTACACACGTACATTGACATTTTCAAGATGCTCGAGATTCTAAACTTCGCACCTTATATTCATATTACTTCAGACACTTATATTTTTTGATCATGCATCTGTCAACATTAAAGGATTTACCACACACCCAATACATGACAGAATGACCTACATTTATCTTTTTGTTCAAGGGTTTTATAACAATTAAAATGCTTATCTGCCACACATATCACAATCCATTACCATTATAATTCACATACTAATTTTAAAGTTTAATTCTCATATGTTTCTTATCATGATTATCCTAACTTGCGATCATAATATTTAAGCTACTTATAGGCACGAACCTAGTTCAAAGCTTAAAAGTGTGAAAACTTTAGAAGAAGATTCGTTCCATCTTTCAGTGATATGTGATGTTGGTCGTTAATGCAAATGCTGGAGATCCATCAGCTTTCAGCGACTATTGATATTGGTTGCTAAATGTTGATGCCTTTTAAGACTTCCTTAGTTCATTGTTTTTGCTTGCTTGGCTTCAATTTATATCAGTTTTCTTAACATATTTTGTTTTTCATTTTTTTTCATATTGAAATAAAATACACCATCTAGTATAATTAAGTTCATGTTCTTAAAAATGCATGTTATCATTCACCTTAGCATAGTAATCAACAAGACATACACATGAAAAATATCATATGCAAATAAGTCATAAAAAGATTCATAACTAATTTCAACACATTACCTATCATGATGTTAATCTCTTATGTTATTTCGTAACCTATATCACAATATGTTACACAACTCAGTATAACATGTTGTTATTGAGGTTCAATCTCACATTCATGTTTCATCACATGTAATGTCACTAAGCTCGTCAATGATTAATCTAATATTTTTGCATTCACTTGTGTCACCTATTTCTTTTACCACTCAATTAGAATTTATCATACAATCAAACTTATGTTTTCATGCAAACAATGTCTTTATAATACAGAATGGTTCAAATTTCCAAAATTGTCATGTTTAATAATGGCGTAAAAGATTCATATTCCATCATAAGAGAATTTAAATGGTTATATTTCCATATGTTTATTAGGCTCACATGACTTATCTTACATGATTTCTAATGTTTCGTGCCAAATAAATCATTTAACTTTGCCTAATTAATAACACAACACACGTAGTAACATAGAAATATATGTGCTGTGTATGTCATTTTAGGGCTCACATTATACAATCTCATTCTCTAATTGTGATCCATCTCGAATGATAGTTAATAGGTTTCTTATAGCACACAAGTAGTGATCTCCTTTTACGGTAATCACATAACTATCGATCATAATTGTTATAACTTTACACACACTCATAAATTTCTATGATAACCACTTTTCTTTACCACAGTCTATAACCAACCAACCTTATGAAATACGAATTTGGAATTCGACTTTGGAATCCTTTAATACACTTTACGATAGTAAGTAACAATAATTGATACATAATACTAGCGAATTTAGGGTAGATTTAAGACATTTGCAACAAACATCACCAAACATGATGTCAACAAAATACTAAATATAAACTTCTACAAGGGGACATGTGATGATCCTGTCAGACGAGTATTCTAGCCCGAGAAGTCAACTACCCAGTAACACAAAACAACAACCAAGAAGTACTGGTGGTCTCAATACAGCTTCAGGATAACCAAACAGTAAGGATGTTTAAAGAGTCTCTATTAGATAGTTCAAGATCTGAAAAAATGTTAACAAATAAAGGGTCAACATAACATTGAGTGAGTTACTAGATTAGATATGACTTAATGCATATAGATGCGACCAGTCGACACATCTCAAATGCATGAAGTATGCGATCAAGTACCAAATGCCTCGTCATAGTTCGGGGTTTCCTATCATCGTAAGGAGTGGTGCAGCCTCTAGCTAAGTACGAGGCGGTCCCTGTCATGATTGGGTCTGTCCCTATCATAGTCAGGACTTTTGACAATTCAAGTACGTCAGCCATCAACATCCAAATGGGACAGTTTTAATCCATGGATATTCAGGTGAGTTGAAATATGATTCAAAGGAATAGGATACACATACAAGCAATTATGGATGATAAGATATGAACCAACAGAATACAATAAAAAACATGTCAACAATCCTATCATATGATACATTATGAAAATCTAATGTTAGAACTCACAGTGATTGACAATAAGATTTCGGCCTCCACAACACGTCCCAAATATAGGCCAATACAAGTTAAGCCTCAAATCGAATCATTGTTCACTAAAGTCGAACAAGTACTTTGGAACTTCAAAAGTATCCCAAATTATGTACATGTATGACCCATAATATCATATTAAATGTTGCATGAACATCCCAAACAAAACAATCAAATTATCAAGACCAAACGTTTCATATTTTTGTCTATATCTAGCTGTGAAAAATAGGGTTTTAACCATGTTATATGTTTAGTCATCTTAACATATTTTATAGTAAGATAAGTGAACTATTTTATGTATCATATCCAACTTGAATCATCCCAAACGGATCTATAACCAATCCTATATGAATTTATAGAATTTGATATCACAATTTCCGTAAATTGCAGGTCGGCAGCAATCTCTTGCATTTCTAGCTTGTTTAAAATCCGATATAGCTTCATATGACTATTTTAATTTAAATGAAACTCTTTTATCTTTCCAACGATATATGACACGTCCAAAACAGAGCTTCGAGTGATTTTACATGAATTTTACAACACAACATCTCAAAGTTGTCCAATAACTCGAATATCATGAGTTTTGTCACATTTTCTCAATTTGGCATATATTAAGCACTTAAAGTCAGCTAATATCAACAACTTATTGAAACTGAAGAGTTTAATAGTTATATTGTGTCGTCCGCACACCAATTTTAAGCCAAAATAAATTCAAGACATTTCATCAAATACTTGGTGTGCGGTTTAGAAAGAAAACATCAATTTGAACTTTTATTCAAATTTATTCCTAACCAATACTTGGAATCATTAATATAATGTTTTTGGACCGTTTAAAACCCTTCCAAACACATCTAAAACATAAAATATCATTCAATGATTCGTATCAACTCATTTGAGTCCATAAATGGGTTAAAATCCAAGTCATCTCTTCAAAGCTCCATATGAGCTTCTACTTAGTTCCATTCAATTCCATACCAATATATACCACATTTGGCTCGTGATTGAGCTTGCAATTTACACCAAAACATTAGACCCATTTAAAATATTCCATGGATGCTTAATTGAAGCTCCTTCAAGGGTTTTTTGTTCAATCAACCCATCAACAACCCAAATACAACAACACATTTTGGCTCCATCGAGTTCTAACATCATCATACTATAACATTTATGATGATTGGAGCCACATTGATTACGTAACATAAAACCCGATATGGGGCTTACACTCCATTAATGGAGGAATCAAAGAAACAAAAGAGAGAAAGAAGATGAGAAGTGTTTATAGCTTCACTTATTACTTGGGTTTGCATGATTTTAGTTCTAATATTTGATTTCCACCACCAAGCCCTAACTCTCTTCTTTATTTCTTCTTTGATTTAGATGAACAAACACAACGATATGTGCGTGTGCGTGCGTGAACCATGCATATGAAAAGGGGTGGGAGAGAACTTCCATCTTTTATCACCTATACACCCTTCACTTCCCTCATTCTTTATATTACACCCCTCTACTACAATTCCATCTTTCATTTTCATTTTATTTATTTAATAAAATATATTACCTATTTATGTTAATTTATTCAATAACTAACACTATATTATTTATTTATCATTCAAGTTTCAGTAATATCATATTTGAAATAATAATTGACAAATAACTTATAATATTGTCTTTAAGTGCTCAATTACAATTCTTCAACAAAGTTAACTACCCTTTTTAATTGTTGGGGTGTTACATAATCATATACTACATTGTTGTAATTAACATTTTGACAAAATTAATAAAAAAACTCTTTTAATTATTTCAATTCCACTTGTATTAGGGATAACTATTTAATTATTCAGGGTGTTACACCCAGTCCCGATCTCAAATCCACCCGTGACCCTGAATAACACAGTTAAGAATTAATACCACATACCCCAAAATCCCAGACCTACACACAATACCCCAAACCCGACCTAATAGACCAAAATGGCCTTAATGCCTCTTGGGCCCTGATTGCGGCCGAGCTCGATCTTTCCGACCGCGGTCGCGCAGCCAACGGAGCCGTGTTGTCCTTGTCGCGGTTGCACTCCCACCTGGGTTGCGCTCCTCGAGCTCAAACGAGCTCCCCATAGCGCCTGTGCTAGCGGAGCTCGGTCCATCACCACCTTAACCCCATCGCGGGGCGCAATCCGCTGATTGCGAACATGCTCAAGGTTGGCTAACTAAGAGCTAGAGCTCTGTTTTTTCTAAAGTTATGGGTTTCATCACCAAACCTGATTTCTATAGATTAATTAGCCTCACACCCAATCAATTAATCCCAGAAACATAAATTTGCCAATTTCAATTGATTTCAAACACTTTAATACTACTAAACACAAGTTTTAAGGATTAACTTACTTGAAAGTGAAGAACAAGGAAGCTTTGATGAAGCTATGATGAGTTCTTAGCAGTTAATGATCTCGTTTTAATCCCTTGTAGTTGTCAACAGGGTTCAAACCCACACACACACTTGAGATAATGATTTGGGTTGCATAATATGAAAGGAAGATTGAAAGAAACGTGTACATATACGTTTTCGGTATAAAACCGACCCAATATCCAATAATCTGATCTCGTTATCGATTAACACTCGTTTATGTTATCGAAATCCAATTTAGTTAATGGTTAACGAGATTAGTTTCGTTCAACTTTTAACCCAAACACCCGAATTGGTGCGATCACTTCACGTAGCCGAACCCATGTGCCAACGCGTAGTTAGCCCAACTTGATAATATTAAGATAATTAACGAATAAGAAAAATTATACGTACCGATCTCAAAACAAGGATGTTACATCTTCGTATATGAACATTTTTCACTTTTATTACCACTTTTCAAAAAGCAACGAGATATTCATATATGAATATTTCTTACGTTTGTTTTATACAATTATTTAAAAGTTACAAAATTTACGTATCAATATTTCCACAACAAAAGATACAAATATTCATGTATGAATATTTCACGTACATAAATAAATCACACACGTGAATATTTTTAAAATTATTTATGTATGAATAGTATTAAATTTATTCAATCATGTGTTAATAATATTAAACCGAGAAACATATTCATATATGCGTACTTTTTAGATGAAAAAACATTGTTATAATGAGTATTCACATATAAATATTTGTTTCATATGAATAACATTAACTTATTTTTTTATAAAGTCATCGAAACTACAACCACTTGAAACATTCATTAAAGAGTTTAAACAAATCATTAGCTACCTAACAACATACAAATATTTAAATAAACAACAAAACTACCGTGACAAATATTCATACATGAATATTTCGACATAGAATACAAAAAGGCACCAAGAAATATTCATATACGAATACTTCATAAATAACACTAAATACTTCACAATCTCTATTATTAAGGAAGTAATTAAAGAGGAAAGATAAATTAAAATTATGTATACACTTTTACCCCTATTTTAATTTTTTAAACTTCATTTATGACTCTTTTATTTAATAGTCATTACAATTATATTATATTACACATTGACCCCTCGTCATTTGAAATGATTGATTTATATTGCTTCTTTCCTTCTTTAGATTTTTAAGCTTCTCAAATGGTGTGCGTGTATTTATATCTATCTATATATTATAATAATTGAGAACAATTTCTGCCACGTGTCAACATTCTGATACCCCACTTTTTTCATTTTCCCGCTCTTTTTCCAAAAATAAAAATTAACATTAATTTAATTAACATTTTTATCTTTTAATTGATTTAAATTAAAATTTATTGTTGAAACTTATTATTTTTGTCACCTAAAATAACTCAAACTACAATTAATATTCATTAAAAGTTTTCAAGATTAACAAGCTAAAATAATTTTTTTAAAAATCAATAAAATAATAAATGGGTATTAATATTTAATTTATAACAAATCTTTTACATCAATCCATGTAATACATGAGTATTAATCTAGTTTATATATATAAGGTTGAGTTCTATGAAGTCTCATATTAGAGTGGAATCTTGAAGTTCCATGTTAAATGTACATGTTCATTATGATAAAATGCTCTACTTAATGCAAAAGTACAATATAAACATGTTCAAAAGTGCATTACGATTGGTGAACATACATCATTTGAATTTCCGTATGATAAAAAAATTAATTTCATGCAAATGAACAATATTTAAACAATTTGCACATGTTAACTGATAATACACTTTTAACATGTGCATATTATATTTTTGCATGAAATATGACATTTTTATGGTAATGAACTTTTAATTTTCTGAATTGGTCAATAGCAATGCACTTCAGAACATATGTATATTGCATTGTGTGTCCGTGTGTATTATGTATATGTATGTATGACCCCAAAACCCTTCAATATAAAAATAGATAAAGTTAACAAATGGTTTGTAGAATGATGTATATGTTTGTGTATGTTGCATGTGAGGAGGAAAAAGTGTTAAAAGATAGATGTCAAAAGGAGAAAGCAAGAAGTTTTTGTTTTGAAGGAAAATGGACAAATGATCTCTTTCATTTCCTCCTCCAAGTAATAAATGATGGTGACCTTACGACTATTGTCCCATACTTATATAAGCCAAACTCCCCATCGCTCTCTCCCCCCTTCACAATCAACCATAAAAGCTAACTGGCTAGTTACAATCTAACTAAACCACCTAGCTGGCAGCCTAGCACACATTTTATGTTCATTGCTTTTAGTTATGTTGCCTTAACGGTATTCGGTTTATAATTTTAAACTCGTCCATAAAACGTTTAAAACTTTGAAGTTAAGCATAGGTGTAAATATTTCTTAGTCTTTGTAGTACATAAAAGAACTCATTGTCCTTAGTCCACTACTCCATAAGAGGCTTGGGAGGGTTGTTACCCGGGTTCGATCCTCACTTGAGGCGGATTTTGGGGTTTTTCCCTTCAGATGAACTAATCTAACTCTGGAGATTTTAATCTAACTAGGGGATTGTGGTGGGGATCGAACCGGGATCTGTCGGCACTTGGGCTTAGACGATAACCACCACACCAGCAGTTAAAAAAAATATATATGCTTTTATACTATAAATTTGTAAAGTTTACAATAAATTTATATGAAATAGTTTTTTGTACGTGGTGTTAAAAATACAGTGAATCCACTTTATGGGTATCATCATCTTCATTGTCTATAATTACCCATTTAATACCTTAATTAATAATATCTTTAGTTATAGTTAATAAGATAAAACCTATTGATAAACTGTATAATAATTTAAAATTTATCACAGATATATATAATAGTCGTGTCTTCGATTTACTTCAAAGAAACATGATCCGATTTGTATGTAATAATTAAATTACTTGTTATGATAGAACACATATGGATGCTTAGATTTGTTTGAACCAAGATAAATGCAATGGCGCTGAACCAATGATGTAGATCACGACAAGAAATTGGGGTTTTAGCGGCGACACATGTCACTCACTGCTAGTGCCCAAAAAAGTCGCTGCTAAATACTTTAGCGGCGACATGTCGCTGCTAAAAAGTCGCTGCTAATTCTTTAACTCTAAAAGTCAAGATTCGCTGCTAGATGTGTCGCTGCAAATAGGTGTCGCCGCTATTGCCGGAAGTCGCTGCTAATAGTGTCGTTGCTAATACATACGCTATAAGAAAGAAGCCTTTTAGTGACAAAAAAAAAGAGTCAGTAAATGTCGATGTTCAGTCACTAAATCCACCTAGGCGTTTTCCTTCTAAAAATAAATTAGTCACTAAGGACGCCATCGCTAAAAGTCTTTGGTGACACATTTTTTCAGTCAGTAAATGCCATTAACTTTAGTGACTAACGTCTTTAGTAGGTACAGGGTGCTTTATAAATTGTTTAAATTCATTTTTTTTATTTACATAATTTTTTAGTCAGTAAAGGTTGTATTGAAACTTTCAGGTTGGATTGGTTAAAATGAAATTTTAGTGACTAAACATTTGAGTCACTAAATACTAAATTATAATTAATATTATTTTATATTCTATTTATTAAGTATATTATACACTAATGATTATATGCCAAAAATAGAAACAACTTTTTGTAGTTTACCATTTATACCCACTTTATTTATTTTTTATCATTAATAGCAACAACTTTTGTGTTTTTTTACCGATTACACCAACTTTTGATTTGGAAACCTGCTGTAGCAGGTTACCATCAATTAATACCAACAAATTTTTATCTTTTTACCAATAATAGAAACAACGTTTTATATTTTTACCAATAATAGCAGCGACTTTTAACTTTTTACCAATATAAAAACATATCAAATTAAATTTTTCTTTATCTTTAAGTAATCATTACTTTAAAGAAACTAAATTTATGAAAATCGAAATACAATAAAATAAGTTCATAATCCATTTTTCTGTTTAAATTTTGTTTGAAATAATTCAAATGCAATGCATGACTATAAAGAGAAAAAAAAAATATGTGTTCTATAGACATTAAAAAATGAAGATTATTTTGATGTGTCATATTTTCATGTATAGCCAGCCGGGTTTTATAGGTATGATAGGGTCGACCATTTAAGTGTAACATTACAACGTGAAACTCAAATCATTTTGTATAAGATGTCATAGAAATATAATGAATACATTATGCTACATTTGTATTCTTTTTTGGATACGTAGTTTAACAATATTTGCATTATTTATTTATTTGATAAATAAATGAATAGTATTATAAATAATTATGATTTAATCATGGATAATTAGTTCTGTATTTATTTGATAAATAAAATGGTAATATTAAAAAGTTGCATCTATTTATTTTATGAATAATTATATATGATTTAATAATCCAATTATTGTATCTCTAACAAAATTTGGATACAAATATAAAATATGAACTTATTTGAACGTCATCTGCTTTTCATAAATTTAAATTATATATAATCATCCATAAAATAAAGGGATATATCTTTTAAATATTACCATTTTATTTATCAAATAAATAAAAGACTAATTATCCATAATTAGATCATAATTATTTATTATTATTCATTTAATTATCACATAAATAAATAATTCAAATATTGTTGTAATAAGTATCCAAAAAATAATACAAATATAACATAATGTGTTCATTATATTTGTGTGACATCTTATAAAAAACTGAATTGAGTTTCATGTTGTCATGTTACACTTAAATGGTCGCTCCTATCATACCCATATAAGGCTATGCATGAAAATATGACATATCAAGTTAAGAGTGTGCAAAAAAACCAAAAATCAATCTGAAACCGAAAAACCCAAAAAACCGGAACCAAAAAACCAAACCGAACTGAAGTTTTGTAATTTTAAAATTTATAAATACTCTTTTCGTTACCTTTCTTCATTTAAGTTTTTTATTGAAAGTTTTAACTTTTCAATGTCTAAATTTCATATGAGACTACAATCCACTTTGAATATTATGATGATTATTATTGTTGTATTATTATTACATTTTTTTGTGGTCATGGTTTTGAATGATAAAATGATTTAATGTTTAAATCTTGTTTGTGAAAGAATGCATTAAGTGTTATATATTTTGATTTTATGTATCCATATATATGTTTATTCCAATATATATATATATATATATATATATATATATATATATATATATATATATATATATATATATATATGTGTGTGTGTTTTTTGGTTTTAGAAAGAAAGAATTGAAATTGAAAACCATGACAAAGAAAAGCCGAAACCAAACTGAAACCGAAATAAAAACAAAAAAATCAAATCGTTTAAAATCCAAACCGAACGGTTTCTTGAATATAGAAACCGATGTTTCAGTTTGGTTTTTGATTTTTTCCAAAACCCGATCCATGTCCACTCCTAATCAAAATAATCTTCATTTTTAATGTCTACAGAAAACATATTTTTTATATTTTAATAGCCACACATTGCATTTGATTTATATCTAACAAAATTTAAACAAAAAAATGGATTATGAACTTATTTTATTGTTTTTCGATTTTGCATAAACTTAGTTCTTTTAAATTAATGATTAGTCAAAGATAAAGGAAATTTAAGTTGATATGTTTTTATTATTGATAAAAGTTAAAAGTCACTGCTATTATTGGTAAAAAAAATAAAATGTTTGTGCTATTATTGGTAAAAAAATAAAAGTTGTTGGTATTAATTGATGGTAACCTGTTATAGCAGGTTTCCAGGTCAAAATCAAATCGTTTAGAATCCAAACCGAACGGTTTCTGTCTGATGTGACATTAGATAACAGACCAGCTATGTTTGCTTGACTGGATGATGTGCTCGGAAGATATCTCTGTTGAGATTGGTTCTGATACTGTCCATGAGACTGATTCTGCCCTTGGTAATTTTCTACCTTCAGTCTCTGACACTCTCTAGCAAAGTGTCCTAAGCTTTGACAGTTGTAGCATTTGACCTTGGACTTATCAAAGCCAACCCCTTTGTTTTTCATACTCAAATTTCTTCCCGTGCGTTTGATGAATCGCTTAACCCGTTGGGTTACCATGGCCAGTTGCCACTTGAGATCCATCTCCTCAAGGTCATCAGGGTCTACCTGATTGTAGTCTTCATCCCAGAGAGCATGATCGTTTATTTTACCCTGAATGCAGTTTCCATATGCAGCCACGAATGAAGCCAATAAATTTAAATGCTCTTCGGCCGATTTAGCGCTCATGGGCATCTTAGAGTAGCCCTGAGATGTTGATGCCGGTGTAGCCTGATGGTGCTGTTCTTCCGGTCTACCAAAACCTAAGAAAGCTCTATTCTGTGCGTCTTCTAGCTCAGATGACGCCGTTTCTCCCGTGAAAAAGGCTGTAGCTGTCTTCATGTCCGCTGCTACTGAAGGTTTTGATTTTCCAAAATACATGGCTGGATTTTGGACTTGTTCATAATCCGTTTCTGCCTTCAGTAGCTCGAAATGATACGCCCTCAGCGTTCCCACCACATCCTCCAGAGATTGAGTATAGTACTTATCCTCATCAAGCTAAATCATAGCCACATACATCGCCCATTTGGCTGGTAAGGCATCAAGAAGCTTATTATTCTTTTCTGTGTCGCTATACTCAATGTCATGACTCTCTAGCTCGGTCAGTAGATGATAAAAGCGTGTGATGGTGTCGTCCAGCTTCTCATCCTTCAAAGCCTTGAAAATCGCAAATTGCTGTTTCAGCAACTCCATACGCTTCCTCCGAACCCTCGGATTACCCTCACACCTCTTTTCCGACGTCTCCCAAAGCTCCTTCGATGTCTTTTGATTGTGGAAAGTGTGCAGTATGTCCTGAGGTAACGCCATTCGTATGATAGCGTATGCGCGGTTCTCAGCTTCAAATAGCTTTTTGTCATCGTCCTTCATTTTCGAATACGTGACAACCTTCTGTCGCCCTTCTATCTCAGCGGTCGGTGGAATGTATCCCTCGTCGATACATATCCACATACGCATGTCATTGAAACGCACAAAATCGGCAAACCGATCTTTCCACCAGTAATAGTCTTCGAGTTTCATTAGCTTAGGCGGAGTATTTGCTTTCCCGACCTCATGATCCATTTCCAGAAACCGTTGAAGATTTGTCATTGTTTCAAAAGTAATTGAATTTCAACTTAATAAAATTAATTCGAAATTAATTTAAGTTAATTCTTTCAAATTTAGGTAAATTCGAATATAATTAAGTTTAAACCTATTTGGGATTAAATTCGATTTAATTTTGTAAATTCAATTAAATTCGAAATATGTGACAAATTCGAATGTCTCCAAACTCGAAGGTCCAAGCAAACTCGAATAACAGTCAAAATCGAAATTCTGTCAAACTCGAAGCCCCTATTCGACTCTATTCCAAATTCGAAGCAAACTCGAAGACTCTAAACTCGAAAGCACTTTGAATGAAACTCGAAAGGAGCGTATATTTGGTCAGACTCGAAAATGAGCAAAACCCTAATGACTCCTAACAGATTCGAGCGCCGCAAACTCGAGAAACGGCTAATACCTCGAGTTTTTAACGTTTTTCAGATTAAACCAATATTTTTACAAGTAAAAATATTGATTTCGACCAAAAACGTGAAAAACAACTAAGTATTTCCCGGATTCCAATTTGATAAGCTCGAAAAATGCAAAGACTTGTGAGATTAACCGTCCAAAAGCGTCAAGAAACCTAGGATGAACACGAAGAACACCCCGTTGGCTCTGATACCACTTGTAAGGTCATGCACTACACAGATCTATCTAGACGCGACACCGTCAACGATTGCGGAATCCTCGTTAACGGCTTTACGGATACAACTCTCACACGGAACACGGAGACTATCACAACGCTATACGGACGACGATGAACGCACCTACGAACTGATTCTCTCCGAAATTACACTCAAAACACTGATAAACTCGAAATCGCTCTCTTGCTTAATCTCTCTCGAATTCTGCAAAAGTCACTTAATGATTCGAGTCTATCCCTAATTATAGTGGACCATTCGAGTTTGCCATGGGCCAAACTCGAATCAGGCCCAAGGCCCATTCGAGTTTGTCCCCTTGACACTCTCGAATCTGCCTTACACTACACATTCGGATTTACATTAAATTCGAATGATATTCAATGATGAATTCGAATTTATTCTAAATTCGAATTTCACATATTAAACTTCTATTTGAACTTATGTTTCAACTTATGTTTGAATTTATCTTTGAACTTTATGTTTGAACT
>JAANYP010000237.1:47808-62839 GCA_020465985.1 Centrapalus pauciflorus
TTACCTTTCTCAACAATTCTAAGGAACTCAGGTACTATCAGAAGTAGGGATCTGGTTAACTTGTAGGATCCTTACTGAATGATGAACATCAAGGCAACAAAAGAGAATGCCTTGGAAATGTCCAAAAGAGGTGCAGCCTTTGTAGCTAATGTGAGACAGCCTGTAAATCAGGTAGGTGATGTGTTCACTCAACCTGATCACAGGATGATGACAAGGAGGAGTGTCAGATGAATAAGATACTGCAGATCTTGCTGAACAAGATGATGAGCAATGATACTATGCTTGTCAAAAGGTTCAACAAGAAAAGGTTTGGAAGAAACATGCTGCAAGGAAGTTCAGGTGCTGGCAAAAAAAGCATTTGATAAATCCAAGGCTGAGTGCTTCAAGTATGGCAAAACTGCCCATATAGCTGTCTGACTGTGTGTCAAAAGCTGTTGGTCAGTCATCCAAACCTACAAGACAAACAAGGATGATGGTTATAGGGTTAAGTACCTTATGGCCATGGCCAAGCTGAGAAGTTGGAAAACTCAGTGGGTCCAACCGCCAAAAGGGACTCATGGCAGAGACTTGTGATTGGGAGGAATCTGATTCATCATCTGATGAAGAAGATAATCAATGCTGATGGCCAACACTGATGTCTCATCAACAAGCAGCTTCAAACAAGATATGGCTGAAGCTGAAGCCTTCAGCAGTTAGAGAACTGGAACCTACTATGATGTATAAGGTACAAAATTTATGGCTTACAGTTCTGAAGAAAATTAAATGTTTGAATATATGCTTGTTGATCTAAAAGCTGCTTGTGTGAGAAACTGATGCTTTTATCTGAAATCTCTAAACTTAAAACTGATCTTAAAACTAAATCCAGTAAACTGGACAGTTTCCCATAAGTTGGAAACTGAGCTTGATGAATTAAAACACATCAACTTATTTTACTGGAAGAAAAGAGAGAAAACAAAAAAAAGTTATAAAGCATGCTAAGCTTCAAAAGATAGTTGACTCTTGGGCCAATCATCTGCCAAAAAGTCAGCCATTGTATAAGTCAAACAACTATCCCTGCACAAATCCAAGCCTATCTTGGAGGGATCTTGACACAACGCAGCTTCCATTGTTGAGATAAAAATCTGAAAGAAGATTTATCCACTCTTGGTGAACTTCCAAACACATTCATTCAAATGTGAATGGTAACTAATCTCAACAAATAGGTTTGTCAGGCCTCAAAACACTGACAGCTTGTGTGAATTTAGCTCAAAGCTGATGTTGAAATTTGTTCTCCATCAAGACAGCCTGCTAAGTGCTCTGCTGGTTCACACAAGCAAAAAAAGGAAACTGTCCAAACTGAAGTTGTGGATACTAAACCTGTTGACAAAACAGGTTCTGAGTCCAAAACTGATGGTAAAAGCATGTTAATCCTTTGATGCTAACCACTTTGAAAACAAGTTTTCAAAAGGTAAGCAGCCTGTTTTCAACAAGGGTAAGTTCATGTTGAAAACAAAACTGCTGTGATTTCAAATAAGTTTTCAAATCATAGTGGTAAACTGGTTTTAAATAAGAATAGCTTTTCAAAACCAAGACACAGTGAGTATGCTGATAGAACATAAATCACAATCCAGTAGGGCAAAGGCATTCCACTCTTCAGGTAGAATGTCCAGAAATTTATTCACCAGGGTAAGACTATCCTTAGTGATCCCAACAGCCTTGAGATCATTCACTAGAGCAGTAAACCTGGTGTAGGTTTCAGTGAGAGTCTCATTTGGTTTAGCAAAGAAGAGTTCATACTGTCTAACAAGATTGTTGATCCTGTTGTCCAGTGTGATTGTGGGTCCATCATAGACGGTACACAAAGTATCCCACATCTCTTTTGCTGTCTTCATTTTCTCAACCTGTTTGAAGACATCATCAGGAAGAGAAATGACCAGGTTGTTCCTGGCCTTTGCATCCAGAGCCACCAGTCGCTTTTCTTCATCAGACCATTGAGTTTAGCTTTCTCAAATGTCCTGATTCAGGAGCAGCTCCTTGCAACAGCTGGGAGTCATGGTAGTAACAAGTTGGCACATAGGGACCCTCCATCACTAATCTCTGGTAGTTGTACATCCAGGATTCTCTAAATAGAGCATTCATTCTGCACTTCCAACCAGAGAAGGTTTTGAGAATTAAATTTGGAGTTGCCCCATAGAGACATTGGTCATAAGTAAGAAGAATTTTGCAGCACTGTTGTCCATGGAAACTTGAGAAGAATGAGAGCATCTAGAATGACACACACTCTAAAACTGCTCTATACCATTTGTGGTCCCGAGAGGTTCCCCAAAGTATATAGCTTTAAGCTGTAGAGGGGGGTGAATACAGCAATTTAAAAACTACACACTATTTTCTCAATGTTTGTATGTATTATCAACAATTTGTTAATTACAAACAAGCTTGAATGCGGAATAGTTCAAGCTGAGATGACAGATACAACAGTATGTTCACTAGTCTAAGACAAACTCAAACTAGTATACAATGAATACATTCACTAAGAAGCACTCACTGGGTTTTCAAGACTTTAAGGGAACAGCTTATGTAAAACAGCTTAGACACACAGATACTGAATTACACAGCAGACTTGCATGCATGAAAAACACACTTGCACGTTCACTCTTGGTTTCAGCACTTAGCTTTCTTCACACACTTTTCTCTGTCCTTAGAAGCTTCCATTTATACTCATTCAGAGGATCTAAGAGAAACATCTTCATTGGACGGAATGAAAAGAAGAAGTCTTGTTGAAAAGACAACATAACCTTTTCTGCACTTTTCTGAAAAGCAGACTTCTCTTCACATGTGCAGAACTTTTGTCTTTTTACTTTGTCTACTGTTGCATTGCCTTTAACTAATTTAGGAATGTCAACTTTGCGTCTTTCTTCCTTGTAAAGGCCTATTTTGATATAAGAAAAAGGTCTGTCGCCCTTTTTCAAATAACCTTTTGTCTTCATGTTACAGAACAGTTTGGGCAGGCTGAGCAGTTCTGTTTTCCACTTTGTCTTCGACTTTGTAAACTGATCTTGTAGTCAAAAACAATACATGATGACTTGGAAACATATTCCATAAAGTGTTTAGCCTGTTCACAAAGAACAGAACACTTTAAAATTACCCAAGCTGCTCACCAGTGTAGAGCAGCGTAGACAGTTTATGTCCAGCCTGTTCAGCAGACAGAGCAGCTTGGACAAACTGTCTTAGTTGCAACACATGCAACATATAGAACAGCTTTAGACTGATATTGCAAATCATTTTCAGGTTTCAATAAGGCATATAACAGACCTTAAATTCAACCTTCAAACGCATCAACAGGTTTGATTATAAATCTCCCCCTCAGATGTAGAACAGGTTTGATTGAGGCCTTTTTGTGCCTAACAATAAATTATTATGTAACTTATTTTTATTTTCAATTGAAAAGACAAACATTAATCACTACTTAAAATAATTTCAATGACTACATAATTGATTCTTTAATTTAAAAATCAATAACAATTTAGGAAGTAAACCTAAAGAATGAGGATACATATCTATTGAATTTTGTGTGATGATAATATATAATTTATGTGTATGTACTATCTAACACTTAATGAAATCTATCAATGTAATTATTTACTTTATCTTAATTTAATTATTTAAATGAAATCCACAATTGTTGTATTGTTTTTCAATGTCTTAATTTTTTTTTTTTTGATATGATGATTTGTTTTAGATGTCTAAGTAAAATTACAAAGATAAATTTAAACTATTATCCATGATAGATAAATTAAAACTTAATATAAATCATCACTAATATTATTGATTAGATGGACCCAATTATGTTTTAGATATTTAGGTAAAATTAACTAATTATCATAACTATTATTTATGAAAGGTAAATTGAAAGAAATTAATTAATTGATACAAAGATTTATCATCAACATTTATTATATAAAAGTTTATTATTATTATTATTATTCACAAAGTAAATACATTATATAATAACGAGGAAATTTACCCGCGCTTCGCGACGGGGTTAATGTCATGCAAAAAATATAAAAATATATAAAAAAAACGTATTAACATACATATTTGATATTTGAAGAAAAATGTTATGTTATTTCTGTTAAATATATTATAAATTTTGAAATTATGCGTTATTGACTTTGAATTCAACGTTCAATTTCAAAATTGTTCATACCATCACCATCAAAACCCTTTTGAATATAACTTTCTCATTCGACATTGAATCTTCACATAACACTAAATCCGTAAGAGAGAAAACTGTTCTAACCTATCTCTCGCTTTGCATCGCCAACTCCATACTGTCCTCCAAAGGGAGTCCAGCATTGGATTTTCTTGTTTTACAATGTTTTTGATTGATTATTTGTGTAAAAATCAAAACTATCTTATTGTTTGATCTAGCTTCAAACCACCTAATAAATCATCATGGTAAAAAGAATTTAACACACAATGCATGCATTATTTCTATTATTATTTTTATTTTATTAAATAATTAATAAAAATATTGCTGATTAAACTATTTGATTAATAATATACAATAGTGCAATAATAAGATCAAATATATTATTTAATCTTTTAAATGTAAATGAAACGAAAGTTTCTTGCTACTTACAAATATTGGGTGTAAAAGTAAATGTATATAAAAATTTTATTGTATCACTCATAATATTTGTATAATAAAATATATAAAGTTATATTATAAGACATCTCATTGTGTGAACAAAACAATTGTTCATTATAAAAGTTACTTAGTTAATCAAGTATATGAAAAAGATTAACAAAATATAAATGCCAATTAAAAAATATGAACATGAATAAAAATAATCAAAATCTTCTATTTTACTTGGATTTTTCTTTTTGAACTTTTTCACATCTATACGATTTTGTCGATTCGAAATTTGTTATCCGTCACAGCTTCATTTAGTAATAATTATCAACGTCAATTAAATTTAATGTATTAAATAAATTATTAATAATAATAACGATAATAAACATGTATAAAGTAACTTAACATTTTTTTGGTTTAAAATAAAAATAGAAATACAATTGCATAATTATTATTAAGCATCAAAAAAATATTTATACAATATCTGTAAAATAATTTCATATACTCATCAATCATGATCATCATTAATCGACATAAATCTTTGTCTCACATTATCTGTTTTACATCAATACAATTGGCTTTGGAGTTTGGAGGAACTAAAAAATCATATAAACAATAATAATATATACAATTGTATTTGAGGGAGTGTATATAAAACAACACCATTATTATTCAAGAATGGAGTGTTTGTTAGCTAGCCATTAAACATCATTTTAGTTTCAATATATAAAAAACATAAAATATAAACATCTTTCTTTAAATTAAAATAAAAAAATTACTTAATGTTTATAAAATTATATATACTATTTATTTTATTTATATATATGTGTGTTACTTTTATAATAACCTATTTTAAAATTAAAATTAATCAAAATATATTAAATAATATTAGTTTATTTTCATAAAATAAATTATATATTTAATACTTGTTATTTCTAAAAATACTATATACATGGAGAAAGAAGACATATTTTCTTAAAATATATTTAAGAAATAAAATGTTTAACAGAAAATTAAATAAAAATACATTAATTTAACTCAACATGTAAAAAGCCAACTGAGTTAATTAATTACAAAATTCTTCAATCATGTGGGTTTGACCTCATAACCTCTCATATCATGAAAAACATGTTAACCAATTGAGCTACAAACATTTTCATTAAAATATTACACAAACATGTATATATTATTATTTTAGTTTTACTATTACTATGAATAACTTATGAATAGTAACATTTACTTTGGTAAATGTTATATACGAGGAAATTTGCCCGCGCTTCGCGGCGGGGTTTAATGTCATACGAAAAATACTAAAATATATAAAGCTAACATATTAACATACATATTTGATATTTGAAGCGAAATGTTATGTTATTTCTATTAAATATATCACAATTTTTGAAATGATGCGTTATTGACTTTAAATACTACGTTCGATTCCAAACATGTTCACACCACCATAATCAGAATATAACTTTCGATTCCAAAGTGTGTTGAAAAAGATTAAAAAATATCAATGCCAATTAAAAAAATATGAAAAGGAATAAAAATCAACAAAATCTTCTATTTTAGTTGTTTTTTTAACTTTTTCACATCTATACAATTCTGTCCATTCGAAATTTGTTATACATCACGGCTTCATTTAGTAATAATCAACAACATCAATTAAAAATTAATTTATTAAGTAAATTATTATTAATAATAACGAAAAAAACCTATATAAAGTAACTTAAATTTTTTTTACTTTAAAATACCCGGTACAAATAAAAAGTGATCACAATATAAAATAAATATAGAAATACAGTTGCATAATTATTATTAAACATCAAAAAAATATTTATACAATATTTGTAAAAAGAATTTCATACACTCATGAACATAATAATCATTCATCAACATTAATCCTCTCACGTTATCTGTTTCATGTACATACAATTGACTTTGAAGTTTGGAGGAACTAAAAAAATCATATAAATAATACTCCATCCGTCCCAAAATAATTGTCTACATTTGACATTTGAAGTAATTCTTTCTCAACTTTGACATTAAATATTTTTCTTTGTGTTATATAATATGTGATGCAAAATATATGAAAGGATTTGGTTTTAAATGAATTTTCATGGGTATAATTTTCATCAAGTATTATATAACACAAACTAATATATTTGAGGTCAAAGTTGGAAAAAAAATACTTCAAAGTCAAATGCAGACAATTATTTGAGACAGAGGGAGCAATACTTACACAATTGTACTAGCTACATGCCCGCGCAAAGCGGCGGCGGCGACAAATATTTTTTTCGATTACTTGTTCGTTTAATAGATGACGATGATGAATAATATCTTCAAACAATGTAAAAGAAAAATACCTTTTGTTTCAATGTCAGTCAAATATCATAAAAACCATATGGTTACAGACAAAAATATGATCAAATATATTTGTGATAAAAAAATTTACAAGCATTTTTCATTTTATGCATCCAAAATATCCAAATATGATAATGCTTCACTTGAACGATCCGCTTGTTGTACATCCTGCAAATAATAAAAGGTTGGTATTTATCAAATATAAAGTATTGAAACATGTGGGTAATGCGAACTATAGGATTGTACCTTAATAATCACGCAAGACTTCTTGATACACCACATTTGATGTGTAGACTCCATCTCGATTGAATTTCTTGACAGGGGTCACCAATACCTTTGTAGTACCACGTGATGTACCTCTAGAAAGTGCCACGTAAAGTTGTCCATGGGAAAATACCGACTCAGGCAAATAAATTCCAACATTCGGAATTGTCTGTCCCTGAGCTTTATTGATTGTCATTGCAAAGCTAAGTCGAATAGGAAATTGCTTTCTTCTCAATTTGAACGGGAACATATCTTCTTCGGATGGACATAAAGGAATTCTCGGCAAGAATACTCTTTTGCCCGCATGTTGACCAACAGCTATTTCTGCATCGATAACATTTTGCTGAAAACCTCTGCATATTAATCTCGTGCCATTACATAATCCATTTGATGGGTCGATATTCCGTAAGAGTATTACTGGACATCCAATCTTGAGACGAAGATAATGAGGAGGCAAACCACTAACATTTAGAGAGTTTAAGAATTCTATCGGGTAGAGATTATTCTTGTCGTCTTCTGCTTCATCAAAACTATAGTAGTTTTTCTCATCTCCACAAAATCTGTCGATCAGCAAATCATTGATCTCGTCAACACTGTTGTTTTTTGTGGATAATATCGCCCTAGATATGATATAATCCGAAGACCTTCCATTGACTTGCAGAGACGGAAAAACTGCATCGATCAAATCATCCATCGACTTAGCTTTATCAGTGTATGGAATGATCATGTCATCGGGTATGCGGATAAAACTATCATCTATCACCTCCTCATCTCCATCACCGACTCTTAGCAGAAAATCAGAAAACCACGGATCAGCCAGTGCTCTCATATTTATACTTAGTCGTATCTTTTTAATCATGGGCCAAAGAGGAGACTTTCGTAGGCTTGAGTCAACAATTTGGGCCCGAGTGGCACGTCTCACTACCGGCAACACTTGTCTAAAATCACCTCCTAAAATCATAATCTTTCCCCCAAATGGGAGTGCGACCCCTATGATGTCTTGTAATGTTCTATCAAGCGCTTCCACTGCTTGTCTTTTCGCCATTGATGCTTCATCCCATATGATAATTTTGGCATCCCGTAGCAATTGAGCAGCCCCACTTTGTTTCTTGATGTTACACACTGAGTTGTTAGCAAGATTAAGAGGAAGCTTAAATCGTGAGTGAGCCGTTCTACCTCCTGGCATGTTATTAGCTGCAACGCCCGATGAAGCGGTCGCAAGGGCAATAAGACCACGGGATCGAACCTCAGCAAGTAATGCTTTGTACAAAAATGTTTTTCCGGTTCCCCCAGGACCATCTATGAAGAACACGCCTGGACGGTCATCATCCACATTTTCCAATATCGCATCATACGCGGCCTTTTGATCGACATTAAGGGAGTCACGAGCACGTAAGTGTTCTTCTTCAACAAATATAGAATATTCCTCTTGCACTTCACGAAACCCTCCAGATTGTAAATTAACGATTGTGTTTACGTTAGGAAGATCAAAGTCACCAAGATTCTTACCCATAGACAATAGAAATACAGAAATGTCTGAAAGGACCGTATCTCGAACACGCACAATATTTTCACATTGTCGTTTGTAGTCTTCAGAAAGGGAGTCATAATGGTCATCCCATAGCTTTCGAACGTCTCCAGGCTCACAAAAAATCAGTATAGTTGCGAACAGCCTCCTCAAAGCATTGGGAAGCTGAAATAATGATGCTTCTGCAAGACATTGTGATAAATTGTTGTCGTTCTCTATTAACCCTCTTTCAAGTGCAGCTTTACGAAATGTTGGGAGTAATATACCATTAACCGTGTACAGATCATCATAGCTTGTAGGTCCGTGAACATGCGCTAAAAGTAATCGTAGGTAGTATCGCTCTCCTTCAGCAGGATTAGCTGAAACCAATCTCCCTTTCATTACTCCTTGTTTTCGAGGATTCCAACGACGTGAGCTCGCATTCCATGTGAAGTGTCTTGGAAAATCTTTATACAGATATTGTCTTGCAGTTTCATCGATTTTGTTTCTCTCGAAAAAGGCAGTCAACATTGATCGTTTATCTTTCTCTCTATCAACAATATCTATCATTGTATCATTATCTCTGAATCTTATCATCTGCTTATTCGGGAGGTGAATTTGTAATGCCATCACGTAAGGGAGAATTTGAGAAAGTGGAAAACTAAAAATCCGCCACATTGCTTCAGGGGGGGAGACATAACGTGCATCTTGAAACATTTGTATCTCGTTGATAACTTCTTCTTCTCCGTCTGGATCAATATGGATCGACTGCTTGTCATGACCTTTGTAGACATATTTAAAAACATATTTCACAGATTTTATACTCGAACAAGCCTCAACATTGATATGACAATTGAACATCATCAAAAGCTTTGGATTATACGGGACCACCCATCTATTGTCTAAAGTACTACCACGTACATTCACCTTGATTCCATTATTTCTCCTTCGATATAACGGATATGAATCATCTCCTTGTGCTGTGATCTCATTAAATTGCTTGGGGTAATCAGAGCGACATCTTCTTTTCTCGTTCTGCATACACGGGCTGGATGGTCGTATACAACCGCAGGGACCATGCATCATGTGCTTGGCGACTAACTTGTGCAATTCTGGATACTTTATCGGGTTCGGAATTTCTGCACAAACCATCTTATCGTAATGGTCCGGATTACACATCTTGTGATCTGATCTCATTATCAAGAGAAAGTGTGCATGCGGTAGACCACGCTTTTGAAACTCAACCACATAAATGTATGCCTTGACTACGCCAATGATGTGTTTTTTGAAGAGTTGTTCCTTGAAATCTTCTAATTTGGCACGAAAAACTCTCGTAACAAGATCCGGTCGATCTTGTGCAGACTGGCCAGGATAGAGCTCATCATCAATCTTAGGCCACTTTGGGTTACATGTCATAGTAAGGAAAATATCAGGCTTCCCGTCATCTTGTACCAAAGTCATCGCATCTAAAAATCTACGCCGCATGTCGCGTGGACCTCCAATGAAGCTAGCAGGCAACACAACTCGTTGTCCAACTCTACTTAGTTGAACCTCACCAGCATTCATGCAATCCACAACACCTTGGTAGAGTTCTGCTCTAATTTTTGTCTGATTTAGTTGACAAAAAAGCAACCTCGAAGACTCAATCTTGATATATGTATCTACAACAAACTGTTGTAACAATCTTCCCCCAAACAAAAGCATGTTCTCATTTGAGCGTATCTGAAATTTGTAACAATAGTATTCTCTCATTGTAACAGTATTCCTACCTCTTCTTACGTTAGTCTCTGCATAATTTGTTATTTAAAAAATTAAAAATTTTCTATGTGTACATATGTCATAACATGTGATAACTTTATTCAATTTTATAACTCATGATAACGATCATACCTTCTAAATCTTCATCGATGTGTTCACCGTCATTGACGATATCATCAATAAATACTCCATGTCTTGGTATATTTGAATGCCATCCTGATTCGCCATTAGGGAAGAACATCGGATACGACAATGGATCGTAACAACTAAAGTAAGGCTGAATTTTTTGACTATGGTCAGGCCTTCCATACAAAACAATACTTCTCTTGTATGCAGTGATATTGTCATTGCCTTCGATCCAAATACCAGCAACCTATACAAATACATGGCTTAACATGATGTACGGTACATTTTGTAATGAACAAATAAAACTGAAGTTCTTATATTCAAACCTCAGATGTAGTCGATCGGTTGTACACCCTCTGGTCAAGTTCCACCGATGCATTCAAAGTGACCCTGTAGTTGTCGAGCGGTCCCAGCTCAGCAAGACTTCGAAATGTTCTCACATACGGGTTTGTAGAAAGAACACTGGTCAATATTTGAATGATGCGTCTATCAAGATTTGACCATTGTAGTCTATGTGAATGATCAGATTCGGAATCATAAAAATATAACTGTAAATATCTAGGTTTTCCATCCTCCGGAACTAAATGATCGATTTTATGATATATTCCTCCATGCGCGCGAAAAGTATATACTCCAGATGTCATATTAGCTGTTGAATCATCTAAAGTTACACCCATTGACGTGAAGGAAAAGTTCGTGTTGTACGCACGTATATTGTTTCTGAATATTTCACCTAATTCAGATTGGGAGGTAAATAGATGGTATAACTCTTGAGGAACAGTTGAGTGTGCCAACACTGTCTTTCCACTCATGCAACAAAAGGTAGGGAATTCAAACTGTACGCGTTTTGCTCCACAATGAACACACGAATTCTGCACCTTCAAGACACGATGCTCTTTAGGGATACCATCGTAAACAAAAGCATATGGATCCTCATTGTGGATCTCATCTCGTATCATTGGGTTATCATTGACCTCAGTTGAACATCCTAAATCCATTCCGTTGAGTGTAAAAGTGTGATTATAAATAAATAAATTATCTTTACATAAAACTAATGGGAAACTTTTCTCGATCATAATGTTGATAATTAAATTATAGACTAACCTATTGAAACTTGAACTTCTACTTCATTAAAGAGAGGTAGTAGGTTAGCACATGGACTTCGGTTAACTGTATTAGATCGGAAACAATTATCAAGATCATAATAATATATGATATTTAATATAACAAAAAACTATATAAATTGTGTGATTTTTACCATTGAGATTTTCATGTGTCAACGCTGAACACATTTGGCTTATTCCTTCTCTGCTTGAGTTGTTCAACGATCCAGTGTCCTTTCTGGTACTTTCATCTGATGTTCGCTGATAATGTCTACCTTGTTTTTGAAAAACTTGTGTTTGATACGATGTAACATTTTCTTTGTTTCCAGTTGTCGCATCAAGCGAATGTGGTGTTTTTTCCACATCGAAAATCATTGCCCTAGTTTGACTATTCTCTGCAATATATGGAGAAATATTTATATCTTGCTGTCGTAATATTCCTAATGGTACCCTTTGTGGTGTCTCCGTATCCATTTCAGTTGATTCTGTCATCGTTATATTTGTCATCATTGGCGTAGATTTACTACTTCCTTCACCATTAGATTTTTTTCTTTCCTTGATCTTCTCTTTTTGCCGTGCATAATATTGCCGATTGTATTCTTTTTGCTTTTCTGAAATAATATTAGGTAACCAATAACTCATTTTATGATTATAATAAATACAGTAAAAAAATATGATACTCATTTATATGTATTTCACATACCTTTCTCTATATCAACTTGGGATACATCACCATTAACATTTTTTCTTAACTTCTGTCGTTCATAATACTCTTTATTTCTCTTTCTACGATTTTCTGTAATTTTTAGAAAATATACATCATGTACTTAAACAATTAAACTACATACCAATAAAATAAAATATACATTTCTTTCATTATATTTAATGTACATACCTTTTTGTATATTTACATTTACTTGAGCGACTTTACCCATAGTATCACTGCCTCCAGACATCAATACACACTGTAAAATAAAGAGTATATATCTTTTTTAATTTTTCACACGATTAAATATTAAAAATAATAATTTATATATATACAATTAATAGATTACATGTAAAGTTTATTTATTTTTTCTTTTTTGAATTTTATAGCTTACAATTTTTTTTATTTTAATTATATATAAATTGTATAATAATTTATTAAACTATAAAAAATTTATGTATTTTCTAAATCAACTCATGTAACCCATTTTATCATTTTCCCGCTCTTTTTCCAAAAATAAAATTTAACATTAATTTAAGTAACATTCTTATATCATTTAATTGGTTCAATTTAAACTTTATTGTTGAAACTTATTATTTTTGTTACATAAAATAATTCAAACTAAAATTAATATTTTCCATCAATCCATGTAATACATGAGTATTAATCTAGTTAATATAACAATTGTCTAAATATGACAGATTCCATCCCTCTAATTTGCTAACACCTCTTATTTGCAAAACCATCCATCCATCTAAATTGCAAGACCCTCCAAATATGACAACTTCCCCAAAATCACGCCTCTGATTTGCAAAACCCCATCCGTCTGCAAACCCTAGCCGCCCAATCTGCGCCGTCGACAATCTCCTTCTCCGGTCATCTTCTTCTCCTGTCATCTTCTTCTCCGCCCAAACCCTTGCGCCGCCCAAACCTCTCTCGTCGTCACCATCTGCGCCGCCCCCCTCGTCACCATCCGCGCCTTCTCCCGTCGTCAGCATCTGCGCCGCCCAAACGTCTCTCCTGTCGACACTCTCCCTAGCAACAGCAGAAAGGTACGTATGTCTGATTTGTTCTCTGTTGGAACCTCCATCACAAGAAACGCCGAAAGCGTTCTGATCTTGTGGATCTTGTTTAGTTTATGATTTCTATGGATCTTATTCTGATTATGTTTTAAACTAAATATTCAAATTTTTTGGATGATGTTTTTTAATTGACCTGTATAATTAACTGCCTTTTTGTCATTCTTGGAAGTTCTTATGATGGTTTTTATTCATTGGTGCGGATTCTTTTCTAGTTCTTTTTGAAATTCAGTGTCCTAAGGGGGCATGGGAAGTGATTCGAATTTGAAACATTGCACATGGTTACATGGAGTCTAATAATCATTACTGTGCCACTCCCTTTGGATATCTTCAGCTTTGATGTATTCAATGATCATTAAGCAAACTAAATATGGGAGGATGGCCTATAGTAGCCATCTGGTTTCAGTAATCTTCCTGATCTGTGAAGAATTACTTTTGGACACTTTGAGAAATGATCATGCTTGCTTATTTTGTTACAAAGTAGTATGTAAGATTATAAACTTTTGAAGAAATAATATGGCACATGGTAGCTTTTTTCTGTAAAATTCTATTGGTTGACGTATTAATACAGATACACTTTTTATCAGGTTGCATATCCTTACGTTGCAAAGCGCCTTTTGACGGATCCAAACCCTGCTTTTCGAGAACGCCTAATCCAGGTCAGTAGAACCTTTATTGTGGAGACAATTACTTGCTATTCAAACTCTTCTCTTAAATTTTAAGAGTTTTGAGAATCATCTTCAGTAGGTTGCTTGGGTGTTGATGTCATGCATGTCAAGGCTGAATGACTTATCTTTTTGCTATAGTCTGATCTTATCACCTTAATTCCACACCAGTGTATCGCACCTATTTAACGTTATGGTGGCTCATGACTAAAATGTTGCTGCATTATATGTGTCAGGTTCTGTTCAAAGATGGTGTTTTTCAATGGAAGCGACTTGAAAACTTAATAGTGCTGGCAAAGGAGAATGTGACAAAGATGAGCAGCAATCCTGCATTACAAGGAAATAACACGTGTGTATCTCTTCTCTTTAAATATATATAAACTTATCCAAATAGACATCTCTTCTGTCGTGTTTCTATCCCTGATCTACCTGTGTAAGCTAAGTGGATATGGGTTGGGAAACTTAAAGGTTCCGGTTTTTGGACTTTTGATCAGGCAAAGTTCCAGAGGGTTGCAGGTTCAAAGGAAATTGGATCTAACAGATACCATCAAAGACGGAGCTCGCCTTTTCCTGATTGATGAAGGAATTCGTAGGCAACTTCTTCTTGCATTAAACGAAGATTCTAAGCTTCACGTTGAAGAGGTATGTACAATCTTATGGTTACCAAATTTATCTTCGATTTATGTGTAGCTGCCAACTCATATAGCATGTATTTTGTAGCTTGTTGACGTATATAGGCTTGTTGAAGACCAAATAGACATACCTTCAGTCGCCTTGGAGGTAGCCAGAGGTACTGTTTTATAACATATGACATGTATTTGTTTAAGTTCAAGTACAGTTGCAT
>JAANYP010000238.1:0-30387 GCA_020465985.1 Centrapalus pauciflorus
ACAGATTGACCAGATCCATACTTCTGATATTACCTGAGTTCCTTAGGATTGTTGAAAAGTAGTTCCACTCTTCAGGTAAAATGTCCAGAAATTTATTCACCAGGGTAAGACTGTCCTTGGTGATCCCAACAGCTTTGAGATCATTCACTAGAGCAGTAAACCTGGTGTAGGTTTCAGTGAGAGTCTCCTTTGGTTTAGCAAAGAAGAGTTCATACTATCTAACAAGATTGTTGATTCTGTTGTCCAGTGTGATTGTGGGTCCACCATAGACGGTACACAAAGTATCCCACATCTCCTTTGCTGTCTTCATTTTCTCAACCTGCTTGAACACATCATCAGGGAGAGAAATGACCAGGTTGTTTCTGGCCTTTGCATCCAGAGCCACCAATCTCTTGTCTTCATCAGACCATTGAGCTTTAGCTTTCTCAAAGGTCCTGATTTCAGGAGCAGCTCCTTCAACCGCTGGAGTTATGGTGGTAACAGAGGTTGGCACATAGGGACCCTCCATCACTATCTCTGGCAGTTGTACATCCAGATTCTCTAAATAGAGCATCATTCGGCACTTCCAACCAGAGAAGTTTTGATGATTAAATTTGGGAGGTTTGCCCATAGAGCCATTGTCATAGTAAGAAGAATTTGCAGCACTGTTGTCCATGGAAACTTGGGAGAATGAGAGATCTAGAATGACACACACTCTAAACTTGGCTCTGATACCAGTTGTAGGTCCCGAGAGGTTCCCAAAGTATATAGTTATAAGCTGTAGAGGGGGGGGGGGGAATACAGCAATTTAAAAACTACACACTCTTTTCTCAATGTTTGTATGTATTATCAACAATTGTTAATTTACAACACTTGAATGCGAATAGTTTCAATCTGAGATGACAGATACACAGTATGCTTACAGTCTAAGACAGACTCAAACGAGTATACAATGAATAAACTCACTGAATAAGCACTGCACTGTGTTCTACAAGACTTAAAGGAACGGCTTATTTAAAACAGCTTATACACAGATGCTGGTTATACCAGAAGGTATGCATGCATGAAATTCAAACGTGCACGGTTCACTCTTGGGTTTTCAGGCAGCTAGCTTTCTTTCACCTTCTTTCTGACCTTAGAAGCTTCCTTTTTATACGCACTTAGAGGATCTAAGAGAAACATCTTCATTGACGGAATGAAAAAGGAGAAGTCTTGTTGAAAAGACAAACATAACCTTTTCTGCACCTTTCTGAAAAGCAGACTTGTCTTCACATGTGCAGAACTTTTGTCTTTTCACTTTGTCTACTGTTGCATTGCCTTTAACCAAATAAGGAATGTCAACTTTGTGTTTTTCTTCCTTGTAAAGGCCTATTTTGATATAAGAAAAAGGTCTGTCACCCTTTTTCAAATAACATTTTGTCTTCATGTTACAGAACAGCTTGGGCAGGCTGAGCAGTTCTGTTTTCCACTTTGTCTTCGACTTTGTAAACTGATCTTGTAGTCAAAAACAATACATGATGACTTGGAAACATATTCCATAAAGTGTTTAGCCTGTTCACAAAGAACAGGTTCTGTTCACAAAGAACAGAACACTTTAAAAATGCCCAAGCTGCTCAACAGTGTAGAGCAGCGTAGACAGTTTATGTCCAGCCTGTTCAGCAGACAGAGCAGCTTGGACAAACTGTCTAAGTTGCAACACATGCAACATATAGAACAGCTTTAGACTGATATTGCAAATCATTTTCAGGTTTCAATAAGACATATAACAGGCCTTAAATTCAACCTTCAAATGCATCAACAGGTTTTATTATAAATCTCCCCCTCAGATGTAGAATAGGTTTGACTGAGGCCTTTTTGTGCCTAACACTCTTTCTGTCAAGATGACAACCTGCAAAGTCTGCGTCTGAAAAAGCAGTTAAATCGAAATTGGATCCTTTTGGATACCAAAGTCCAAGAGTTGGAGTGCCCTTAAGTATCTGAAAATCTTCTTTACAGCAAGAAGGTGTGATTCTTTTGGGTTGGCTTGAAAACGTGCACAAAGACATGTGGAGAACATTATATCTGTACTTGCCGTGAGATAAAGCAATGAGCCAATCATACCCCTGTATTGTGTCGCATCAACACTTTTTCCATAAGGATCAGCGTTTAGCTTGCAATGTGAAGCCATAGGAACTTTTGATGATGTACAAGAATCAAGTTTAACTTTTTTCAGCATGTCTAAAGTGTATTTAGACTGATTGACAAAAGTTCCTTCTGGAAGCTGTTTGACTTGTAAGCCGAGAAAGAAGTTAATCTCTCCCATCATACTCATCTCAAACTTCGACTCCATGAGGTCTGAGAAGCTCTTACAAAACTCAGGGTTTGTAGATCCAAATATAATATCATCCACATAGATATGTACAAGCATTATGTGTCTTCCCTCAGATTTCGTAAACAGAGTTGTGTCTACCACACCTTTTGAAAAATCAGATAGGGTAAGAAATGAAGATAAGCTATCATACCAGGCACTAGGAGCTTGTTTTAGACCATATAAAGTTTTGTCTAAAACATAAACATAATCAGGTTTATGTTCATCAACAAAACCTTCAGGTTGTGAAACATAGACCTCCTCGTTGAGGACTCCATTCAGGTATGCTGTTTTGACGTCCATTTGATATACTTTGAAATCTTTGTATGCAGCAAACGCCAAGAATATTCTGATGGCCTCGAGTCTTGCAACTGGAGCAAAAGTTTCGTCGTAGTCAATTCCTTCTTGTTGGCGATATCCTTTAGCAACCAGTCTTGCTTTATTTCTTACCACTATCCCATTTTCATCTCGTTTAATTTTGAAGATCCATTTTGTTCCAATAATGATCCGATTCTTTGGTTTGGGCACCAATCTCCATACTTGCAGTCGTTCAAATTGATTCAATTCTTCTTGAATAGCAACAATCCAGTCTGGGTCCTTTAAAGCTTCATCCACACGAGAAGGTTCAGCACTGCTTAGAAATGATGAGAACAGACATTCATTGGCTGAAGCACGTCTCGTTTGAATTCCAGTGGACGGGTTACTGATGATTTGGTCAGTGGGGTAGCTACGAGTCCATTTGATTTCATGTGGAAGCGGGGAACTGGATGGTTGAGTTTGAGGAACATCACATTGGATGATTGATTGTTCTATTCTTTCAAGAGATGGCATTATGGTATCTGGTTCAACAAATTTTGGTTCGTCATCGGTTTGATCGGGAATAACAGAACTTGAGGAATCTTGGTGAGTTGATTCTGATGCTTGTTGAGGAGAAGATTCGGTGATTGGAGATGTTTCAGTTGGTACTGAATCAGATGATGTTGTTGCATTTATCAGCGAGTTATCCAATGTTATCACAGTTTGTTCTGCAGGAACAGAAGATGAAATGTTTGGATTAGCAGACTCAAAATAATCATTATAAAAGTGATCAAATAAAGTATTTAATGAGTCGTCAGTTGTTGCAGAAGCTGAAGGACTCTGAGATTGAGAAATCGGCGGCCTAGAAGTTGTAGCTTCATTACTGGATTCAGCCAATTCATCAAAGGATACATTAAGGCTTTCATTCACAGTCCTAGTGCAAGTCTTGTAGACATGATAAGCTTCCGATGATGTGCAGTATCCAATGAAAATTCCTTCATCGGCCTTCTCGCTAAATTTTCCGAGATTCTTCATGTCGTTCAGTACAAAACACCTGCAACCAAAAACACGAAAGTATTTGATATAGGGTAATCGTTTGTTAATTAGCTCAAAGGGAGTTTTGTTGAAGCGCTTGTGGATTACTGAGCGATTCTGCGTGTAGCAAGCAGTGGCAGCAGCTTCGGCCCACAGAAACGTTGGCAACTTTGAATAGGCAAGCATTGTTCGAGCAGCTTCCACCAGTGTTCGGTTTCGTCTTTCGACAATCCCGTTTTGTTGTGGAGTCCTGGCAGCGGAATATTGATGATGAATGCCTTTTGATCTCAGGAAAGTTTCAAGAATCGAATTCTTGAATTCTGTGCCTTGATCTGTTCTGATGAATTAGACAGCTGACTGCAACTTTGTCTCAACAAGTTTGATTAAATCAATGATATGTTGAGGAGCCTCATCTTTGGTTCGCAAGAATCGAACATATGTGTATCGAGAATAGTCATCCACGACAACCAACACATAGCGCTTTCCGTTGATACTTTGGATCCTCATTGGTCCACATAAGTACATGTGGAGGAGCTCTAACGGCCTTTTGGATGTGGGTTCGGGTTTGGGTTTATGTGCTGCTCTTTTCATTTTTCCTTTTTCACATGCTCCGCAAAGATGATCTTTGTCGTACCGGAGCACCGGTAGACCTCTGACAAGACTTTTTGAGACCAGTTTATTAATATTGTCAAAGTTGAGGTGAGATAAGCGACGGTGCCACAACCAAGAATCTTTTGTTGAAGCCTTGGAGAGTAGGCAAATGCTTTCTGTAAGTTTGAGTTTTGCCAGATCGATGGTATACAAGTTTGAGTTACGGAATCCTGACAGCAATTCATTTCCCGAATCAGTTCTCACACTACATTTTGTGGCTTTAAAGTTCACCTCGAGACCCTTATCACAGAGCTGTCCTATGCTAAAGAGATTGTGGCCCAATCCCGGTACATAGTTCACATGTTGGATGATGAGATTTTCTGAAACTAAATCTCCATGACCAACGATTGGTAAATGATTGTCATTCCCAAATCGAACTGAGCCGCACTGTTCCTCGACATAGTTATACAATAACTCAACTCTACCGGTCATGTGACGAGAGCAACCTGAATCCATTACCCATGTTGTTTTTACCTGTCATTGAAATCAGATTAGTAACAACATACAACTCCTGTCTAATACTAACCGTGTTCTGAACTGGCATGTCCAGAAAACTTGTACGGTAAAAAGTGGGTCCTGAACTGAGTGCACAGGAACCATTCTGCATAAGATCAATCAGACACTACGGGAACCCATTGAAGCATGGGTTTTTTCTGGTTAGCACATGATGGAATGCCAGTTATATGTAACAGAATATTTGCAGGAACCCATTTTTTATTAGTATCAGTATTGGATGCAGAAATCTTTTGGACCCATTTGAATATTGGACTTTTGGATTTTGTTTCAACTATGGGTTGTTTGGAGCCCTCAGATTTGGTCTTTTCAACATGCCTTTTCTTTGTCCAGACTTTGGTGGATTTGATTTCCTTTGATTTTACATGACATTTTTCAAGTTGTGAATTTTTCTTTTCAGGAACAGAAGAACATGAAGTAGATAAACATGAACCAACAAGGTTTTTCATTACAGAACAATGTTTTGAAAGTCGGTTTACATTCATGTTTTTCCTTACTACATTTAATCTACTTCTTGAAATAGAATTGTCGAAAATGACATGCAATGGCACAGATGCCTTCTTGAAAAATGAAGCTTGCTTGACTGCTCTTTGGAAATCATTCAGATGATCTGTAACATCAGATAATTTTGAATCAGTTACATGTGAACTCTTAGAATGAGAAAAAATTTCTAAGTGAGTGAGTTTCACGGAATACTTGTGATTCTTTGTAGGAGAATGTCTAGTATCCTTTGAAACTTTGGTTTTAAGATTTGTTGAGCACTCACCTTTGAAAATTCTTGGAGGAAATTCTAATATTTCTTTGCCTTTTGCAACATTTGGTAAAGCGGTGTTTTTGGTAATTTTACCTGACACTGCTAAAACCTTTGCTTTTGATTTATTGGAGAGAGTGGAGAGTTTGATTTGTTTCAGTTGAGAGATTTCATTTTCCAAATCCTTGATGATAGATAGGTATGAAGCCAGGTCATCATCATTGGATTTGAGTTGAATTTTAAAATTTTGTTCTTTGATTAAGAACAATTTTCTCTCTTTTTCAAAAAACGATTCTTTGATCATTCGCCAATTCTACCGAAGGTTGGGTGTGAAAGGGGGAAATTTGAAATTGTAAGTCTGAGTGAAAACCTTGATACACGGTATTCAATACTGTTTGTTCAGAACCTTTGCAAATACAATTCTCCTCACCTTTCAAAATTTCTTTTTCAAGATGTGTGATTTGATTTTGAAGAATGAAGGTGGGAATGTAAGAATGAGATGTTGATGCAACAGGTTTAGCATCCATTTCCGACTTTGAGTAACTATGTATGTAGTCGTCCGATAGAGTGGGTTCTCTAGTGGAATAATTGTCATTTAGTCGCTCATAGCCAAAAGATGTATGCTCGTTTTCACAAAGTTTTCGTTTGGAATCTTCCTCATTTAAGGCATCTTTCGTTGAACGATGAAAAACTGCCTTGAAACCATGTCCCATGTAATTGTGATCATACAAGGTAGGTAAAGTGTTTAATACCTTGTTAAGAATTTTAGGACTTTCATACCCAATACCTTCCTTAGAATGATAGAAACGAGTCTCTTTCGGTTTATTCATGTGGATGGTCTGATCAGTTTGACCACGTTTCAGAAATTCATCCTCAATGGATTTTATTTTTGCATACAACTCCACTCTTTCGTTGGAACTCATTTTGAACTTTTGTGCATTCTGAGAGTTTTCACATGAGATGGATTCAAATTTGTTTGACACTTCAGAAAGCTGAGATTTCAATGAATTGTTCTCTTCTTTAATTTTATCTGAAGTTTCAATTAAAGAATAATTCATATCATTAATCTTGACCAAGTCTATCTGAATATTTGATTTTTCACTTTTTACTTTGAGCAACTGATTATCAAAAGTGTGAAACTTTTCCTTTTCAAGCAAAAATTTTTGTTCGAGAGAATGATATTTTTCGGTGAGAAGTTTGAAATCATTAATTAATTTGATATCAAATTCAGAATGTACCTCACTAGACTCGCCATCAGATGAGATGAAGTCTTTGTCGTTAGTCATTAGACAGGATGAGGTGGACGTCTCTTCAACCTGTTCATCATCTGAAGCATATCTTTCCTCACGTCCTTCACTCCTTTCAGCTCTGGAATCCACGAGCTGTTCTTGAACCACCTGCATATCTGGCCCTAGATGACCAGAGTTGAGACCGAAGATGTCAGCCACATAACATGGGACATCGTTAGCTCCATTATTTTCATCATCACTCTGATCGTCCTTCCAATAGTCATCCTCTGCTACTAGAGCTTGACCACCCTCTTTCCTTTCAATCATTGCCAGTTTTCGACGATAGTAGTCAGCGTTTTGTTGGAAAGGTTTAACACATTCTCTGGCAAAGTGACCCAGTTCACCACACTTGTAACAGACAAGACTCTTTCCAGATTTTACATTCTTTTCTTCAGGTCTGTTTCTTTTGTCTCCTCCAGCTAGCCTCTCAATTCGTTCCTCATCAGGGTTGCGATAGTCATCTCGATGATTATCCGTTCTCTCTTCCCTGCGCATACGCGGCCCCGTTTCATATCTCAAGTTGTTGTTTGTCTTTTTCTTAAAGAACCGCTGATTGAACTTGTTGGATAGAAGAGCTAGATGATCACGGAGGTCTAGCATTTCAGAGTCTGAAGAATTGTCAGGTTCATGGCTTGACTGACCCATTTGAGGATCTTTGTAGGAGAAAGGCATGGCTGGAGATTTGCCTTTGTTATCAGTGATCAGGGCAAGTGAATCATTCACTGGTCTGGTTCCACTTGCAGATAATGACTCCACCTTGTTTCTTATAGCTAGATGATCATCAACATCGTCTTGAAATTCTTGCAGATTTTCAAATAAGAAATGGATATTGATATCATTCAGATCATGAGTCCTCTTTACTGTGCGGCATGTGGAGTTCCATTCAGGACGAAGCGAAGCAAGAAAATGAAGATTGATGTCATCCTGTGAGGTGTTGACTTTGCATTTTTTCAATTCGTTTAAAACGGAGCAGGAACGATTGTAAGTGCTTTCAAGAGTTTCTCCGTCTCGTGCCTTGAACTTAGAGAAAGCAGACTTGATGTTCTCCCTTTTCATTTTGTCGCCCTTTTCAGACCCTCGCATTTGGTGAGCAACTTCATCCCACATGGCCTTACCGGTCTCTTGACTGTCAATACTGTTGCAAATGGTGTTGGGAAAGGCTTGTAGGAGATAATTCTCTAACTGGATGTTAGCTTTGGCTCTAAGTCGTTCATGTTCAGTCTGAGGCCCTCGTGGTTCACGAAGTTTGGGAATTGGTGGATCATTATCGGGTTTGGCAGGTATGATGGTGAAATATTCTGCAGGACCTTCTTCAAGAGATTTAAGCATCAAAGAGCCCAGATCATGCAGCGCAAGAAATCTTAGAAACCTTCTCTTCCATTGATTATATTCTCCACGATACAGAACCGGTGGACGAATATCCGTTCCCAAAATTAGAGCCTCGTTTGCCATGATTGATTTTGAAAGATTGATCTTAGAATTGGAAACTTGGAGGTGATTGTGTTTTTTTAATTAATTTAATTTTTTTAATTTTTAATAATATAAAATAAATGAAAATAAATAAATAAATAAAAATAAAATAGAAAACTTGTAACCTGAAACAAATATTTGGAGAATTAAAAAGATTTTGAAAAAAACAGTGGGGATACTGAAACCTTGGGTACTGAAACCTTGGATTACTGATACCTTGGGTACTGAAACCTTGGATTACTGATACCTTGGGTACTGAAACCTTAGAGTACTGAAACATTGATGAAACCTTAGTACCGAAACCTTTGGTATAGAAACCTTGGTACCGAAACCTTGGTATAGAAACCTTGGTACCGAAACCTTGGTATAGAAACCTTGGTACCGAAACCTTTGATATAGAAACCTTTGTACCGAAACCTTGGTATAGAAACTGTGTACCGGAACCTTGTTATAGAAACTGTGTACCGAAACCTTTGATATAGAAACTGTGTACCGAAACCTTGTTATAGAAATTGTGTACCGAAACCTTGGAGAAAACTACCGAAACCTTTGAGGTTTCGGTATATGTTGCTGAGACCTTTCTTTTATACCGAAACCTTGGACCAAAAAGTTACTGAAACCTTATACCGAGATCTTGAAATACTACCGAGACCTTTAAAGAGGAAACCTTTTTTGCTACTTTCTGCACTAGTTTTCAAGCCTGAAACTTTTTTCCAAATACAGAGACCTACTGAAACCTTTATGGTTTCGGTATTTTCAAGATTCCATGATATTCCAAAGTTTTTCACACAATACAAATTTTAAATCTCAGAAATATCAGATATAAGTCTCAAGTAGTTCAATTTCGGTGCAAATAAGTACGTTTAGCACAACAATTTTGAAATTTTTGGTCAAATTTTTTGGTACAGTACACAGAGAGTGACGAACTGATGGTTTCAACAAAAAATAATTCATTTACTCCATGAAAAAAATGTTGTTTTTCACAATAAACATATTCTTGATGATTAATAACAACATACAAAGGATATTTAAGCAAAAGATCAGAGATTTGGACCTTTTTGAGAAGAAGGAGATGAAAAGCAGGTTACGTTTTTTGAACACAGCTCCAAGTTGAAATCCAATTCCAAGCTCTGATACCAAATGAAAGCTTGTTTTCCCAGATATTACACAACCATGGCATATAGAGTAACACTCAAACAGATTTATCAATGAAAATACTCTATTGGGTGAAGAAGATGAAATGCTCTGAGAGAATATATATCACTGCAATATTTTCTTTCTTCAACAACAACAAAAACCTCCATCTCATTTGGTTTTTATAACCAAAGAGACTTTGGGAAAATTACATAACAGGTCCTTGAACTTTAAACATTACATAAAAAATACATAACTAGAAATTAAATTATTACAAACTAAAGATATTAACTAGAAGTTGAAATAAATATGTCTAACAGTAACAGATTATAGTAGACTCAAATACGCAAATGTCTCTGTAATGTGAAGTTGTTTTTAATTTTTTTTGCAGCTGGTGAAGCAAATTACTTCACCATCGAGATGCACCATGGTGGAGTTTTCTCTAAATTTCCTAATAGAAAGTACTTAAATGGTAAGATTAACTACATTGACCTAATTGATATTGATAAGTTTTCTGTGTTGGAGTTAGATGATGTTTTAGAGGATTTAGGCTATGATAACGAAATGCGAAGGTTTTACCATTTTCAAATACCTGGTGGTGATTTGGACTTTGGGTTACATGCTCTTGGAAATGAACAAGATGTTTTGAAGTTGGGCAAGTATGTAGGTATACAAAAGATAGTTAGAGTATATACTGAGTTTTACATAACAAAGTTGCACACTTACTTCACTTCACCTTCAAAGGTAGTAATAAAGGAAATTGAGCAGTCGTCTTCTAGAAAGAGACTTATGTAAGAATGGACTGATGAACCCCTAATTCAACAAAATGTTAACTTGAATGATCAACCACAGATTGAACTAGAGGTTGAAACACAGATTGAAGCAGAGATTGAACCCCATATTGAGCCAGAGTTTGAAACTCAGATTGAACCAGGGATTGAACCACAGTTTGTAGAATCTAATGTTCAACCACAATTTCAACCCAATGTTGAACAAGAGTTTCCAATTCAACAGTGTACTCCTTTAGACTATAATGTTTTCTTTGACTTTGAGCCTTTCATGGATTCTCAAAGTAGGATAGAAGAAGAAACTGCAAATATGAGGTTTGTAGAAACAGAAAATGAAAATCTTGGGGTTGAAAAAGGTCATGAAAGTGATTCTAGTGAAGCAAGTGATGATAGTGATTTCTTAGTTGATGAGGATAACATGGATGATGATGTTGAAGTTGCTATGTCTAATTTCCAGTTACACACTGATATGGATGTTGAGAATGAGAATGACATGAATTTAGGAGATTATGATGATCAAGATTTTGATGTAGGACACAATGAAGAGTTTGAGAGTGGTAGTGGGGAAGATGGTGTTGACAGTAGGAGGAAGTATGTGAAAAAAACGAGTAAGAAATACAAAGAACTTCCTTCAAAAAAGTGTTTGAAAAATTGTTTCTACATTGGTCAAACTTTTGCAAACAAGCTTGAAGTCAGAGAACAAGTTAATGAACTTGCTGTTGAGAGTAGAAGAGAGTTAAGGCACCAACTCAGGTGTTCGACTATCATCATGCAGTATTAAATCCATGTCATGGTCCCAATCATCAAACCTTAGTACGCAGGACTGGTACTGTTGCAAATCATGTAGCCTTACGAAGCCAACTGGTATGGTCTATCATTTAACAAAAAAAGAATATAATCAATGCAAATGAAATGTGTTGTGGTAGAAGAAGACATACCATTCTACCACTCTTCCATATGTGCTTGTAGATATTGACGTAGAAACGAGCCATTAGAAGTTCAATGTTTCTGCTTTAAACTCTGGTTTCACAAGTGCATGCCACAAATGGTCCTTTAACTTGCCTTTAAATAGACAAGTCATTAAACGTCTGTGGTAATTACTCCAACTACCAAATATGAAAAAATTAAGTGAAGTTGTAATAAGTCTTCAACCACCACTTGGTCAGACTTCATTAACCCATACATTTATTGAAGTAAAGCTAATCCAACTACCTACTATGACACAAATTAACTTAACTCTTTTGAGAAATCTTTAAAGCACACCTCTTTCATTGCAAATCAGGAACAAAAGATACAACACAAATAACATAACATAAAAGAAACTACATTACCTTACCATCTTCATCCATTATATCAACGAAAGAAACTAACAAAAACAAAAAATCCTACCCAACTAATCATCAAATAAAACAACAATTTCCTACGACTTGCTTCACATTCCTGCAATTGGATTTCAAGTCGATTCTTTGACCTCAACAAACCTGGAATAATTTTTGTAGCTCGTTCACACATAACGGGATCATACCAACCAAGAAACTTACATTTTGAACCCTGAAAAATCAGAACATGGTCATAAGAAATCATAAGAAGTCATGCCATATTTAGAAGAAAAAATAATTTCTGTAGCTATTACACCTTAACTGGACATCCATAGAATTTTCTTCTAGGGTTCGAAGTCCATGATGTTTTGATAATAGCATACCTTCCACACTCACATCTAACCATTGCAAACAAATTCAGAGTTGGTTAGGAGAGACAAGCTCTATTTTGCTGCTAGGGAGACAAAGATGTTAAACAATCGCAAACAAATGTCGCCGATGTCTAGCTTCAATGGAGAAGGAGTTTGCTGTTTGGGAAGGGAGGTGAATAAAAGAGAGAAGGAGAGGGAGAATGACAAATTTGCCCTCGTGTGCAAAGCACGTGATAGGCCTTTAATGGCCAAATAGACGGATACCGTCAAAAAGGACCTCGTTATGCAACTTTTCGGTACACAAAACACCCAATTTGCAACGTTTTTGAAAAACTGACTATATCTGCAATTTGGGGATAGTTAAAGGACATTCTATGCAATTAACTCTAAAAAAATGAAGTCTTGTTATTTTTTATGAATTTTTTTAATGAATTAAACATAACCTCAATTTAGCCACTGCCAAATCTAGATTTTGAATTTGTTAATTTTTGTTATTTAATCTCAATGAAGAAACCATATTCAGTCCCATCACCTAATCCAACATATTTCCATTTTTTCTATTTTTCGGTTTCAATCAAACGGTATTCTTAATATGACAATTTGTGTTCTCAACTATCGCTTTTAGTTGCTTATATGTAGGCTGCATTTGATTTACAGAATGTTTTCTAGATGAATGGAATCCATCAAATAACTAAAAAAAACTTAAAAGGAGTAGAAATCAAATGAATTGGGATCGACAACATGTTTGGTTCGCAAGGAATTTACAAAAACTAGAATGAAAAAACTTTAGTCGATGCTAGGGATGTAAACGAGACGAGACAACTCGTGAGCTATTCGAGATCGACTTGTCAAAAACTTGCAAAAAGAGCCGAGCTCGAGCTACTCGAGTAGTAATCTAGTCGAGCCCGGGTATTAAATAGTCTGCTCGATAGGCTCGCGACACCAATCGAGCCTAAGTTTACATGTTTATATTTGTACCATTCAACTTTATAATATTATATTTTTATCATTATATATAAATCAAATTATATAACTATAAACCTAAAGTTACATTTTTATATTTGCACAATTCTTGCTTATTGTTGAGATAAAATTAGATTGAATATTTTGTATTTATATTTTGATTTATTTTTTCCAGAGCTTAATCGAGCCGAGTCCGATAGTCTCAAGTAGTTTATCGTGCCGAGTTCGAGTTTCAAAACTTAGGCTCGATCGAACTCGAGTTAAGTTTCGAGCTCAAGCTTGGTGATACTCGACTCGGCTCGGCTCGATTACACCCATAGTCAGTCAAAGCTGACCTAGCTTCGAGCCTAACCTAAAATTTTCAGAGCTGGTGCAGAGCTGTCCAGTGCTTGCTCCGCACCTAGAACAAAACTCCAGAGCGGGCATAACTTTCTAGCGCCGGTTTTGCACCTAGCACGGAATATAAATTCCACCCCATCACCCTTGAAAAGCAGATTCATGTGCATGAAAGAAAATGATTTCTCTCCTGAAATATAGATTCTTTCTCTTGTGGCTACCAGACATGTCATGGAATGGAATGTCTATTCCAATTATATAAGATTTCTCATTTTATGTGTTTCCTACTGTTAAATCGTTATAACAGCCAATCATTTACAAAGTCAAATATAAATTTCAGATTCTTAAATAGCAAGATAACTTTTTATTTCTCTCATTTTAATTATTATATTTTTCATTACAGTTTTTAATAATAAACATAATAGTTACTTTATATTTGAATTTTAATTATAAATGTTTTAATAACTATTATGATAATAATGTTTTAGTAATGGGAGGAGACATAACACTGAACACTCTTTGTTCAAAGACAAAAATTTCATATAAAATAGATTATTCTACTTTTATACTTTTTCAACGGTGAAAAAAATGAAAATAAAAAAAAATAAGAAAAATGAAATTAGTTTGTGTTCTTTTTGGTTTTTTAGGATGGAAAGTAAATGAAAAAGAATGAAATTGTAATTTTTTTGGCTTTATAATTTTCCTTACAAAAATAGAGAGAAACCAATGTAAAGAAAATATTTATTTTCTTTCTTTGCTTTCCTCTTTTTCATTTTCTTTCCATCCTCAAAAACACATTAATATTAATTTTATCAACCTTACATTTTATCTTTTTTATAGCAAGGATAAAATAGTTTATTGATATTAAATCCATGTACATGCAGAAAGCATTGTGTACAAATCATGTTAACAAGTTTGATAAGTAGACTTTTCACAAGAATTAAAAAGTGAAAAATATAATTTTGTCCTGTCTACTAAAAAAGCATTTCAGAGTTTTCTACTTTTTCTTACATACCTACCATCATCATCTCTCTCTCCCTCAACCACAAAAACATCAAATCCAACAACAAACACACTCACTGCTTTCAAGATTTCACCAAACACCCAGATGGAGATTCCTCGTAACCATACGACAAAAAAGAAGAATTCCAAAACCTCGCCGGCGGCGATAAATATTGGTGCCGGTGCCGGAAGTTTTGGAATCGGAGGTATTGTGTTGTTCGGTGGAGCTTTGGTCACTGCAACCATTGTATCAGCTTTAGCTTTCAAAACAAAACGACAACGTCGATCGCCGTCTAACGCCGGTAACAAGAGCAGGTCACCGTCGCCGGAGACACAAACCGTCGACGATTCTCAGAATCAGAGGTTTGTTTGTTTGTATGAATGAAATTATGTTTCTTTTTTGGTTAATTGCAAGAAATAACAAACTACTTTGTTAAAATCAACCGTCATAAATTTTTATCAATTATAACAATATACTTTTTAATTTTTTACGATTATAGCAATCTGTTTTCTATTTTATTACATAGAAATATAATTTGACAATGTTTTTAACATCATAGAATCAAATTAATTTATTCCAGAAGAATAAAACGGTTTTCATCCAACATCTGATTAATTATATGACATTTTTATCAAATTACATGGGAGAATTGCTCAAAATAGTAAGCAATTTCTTCCTTTTTTCTTATTATAACAATCTTGTAAATTTTGTCGGTAAAAAAAGAACAAACCCTTGTTCATTCGGGATTATAACATTTAACCGGTAAACAACAATAGTAAACCAGTAAAAAAAATTATACATAGAGTTTATTGTTTAAAATAACAACCTATTTTTTTTTTTATTACTGTGACAATGAGTTTTAGTTTTTACCTTTTAATAATTTGTTTGAAATAAAAACTACTTGTTGCTAATGTTATAATCGGGAGTAAACATATTATTTGCGACAAATAGGTGGCTACAGTGCTAATTGATGTCATTTGTGCATATTATATTTAACAGTATGGAATTGTGCTTCAGGTCGGCTAAAGAGGATGTTTGTTTTTTTCTGAATTCTGAAAATCATGTTTGAAATTAAAAAATCTGAAATTAAGAGACTCTTAATTTGAATTCAGATAGCTATCTCCTTTTTATAATTAAGAGGATAATATTTCTTAAGTCTGAATTTAAACAAACAATCTAAAGTAAATTTAGATTTGAAATTCAGATTTCAGACCGTTTTGAGACGCTATTAATTTAACAAACAATCTAAAGTATACAAGCAGTGAATGTCATGAATTTTAACAAAGTCGGTTGTTTTCTTGTAAATAATTTTTTTTTTTATAAAATTTATTCATCTTTCTTTATTTAATTGGAATTTAAAGCAGGGATGAGGTAACTAGCATGAAGGAAATGCAGATTAAACCGATTCGAAATCCGATTATGGTATGCTTTATTTCTTATGCTACTATGATTTATATAATTTGTTTTTGGATTATTATAATTGATGGCTCATTGTTTAAATTCAGGAAGAAAAGCAAAATTATGATGAAAAAATGGAATCTGGAAATGGTAATGAAAAGATTCTGTGTTCAGTAGTTGATGAAGAAGATCAAGAAAGATACTTTGATTCTGGTTTCGAAGGCGAAGAATTCGATAATCGGTTGGAAAAGATTGCGATGAACTGTGAAGAGCAGGTGGTTGTGACAGGTCAGACTGAACCCGGGTTTCGGTCGAGTGAAGAAGATGACGGCGATGAGGAGCGGGAAAAATGTTTGGAACCGATTGGTAATGAAAATGATGAGCAGGTTGAAGTTGATACGGAGAAGTCATTAGTTTCGATCGAAGCTGTCACAATGATCGATAATGATGTAGATGAAACGGTTCAGGAGAACAGTGATGGAGACTTGAATGATGGAAACCGGATCGAAAGTGAAGTAAAAATGGCAGAAGAAAGGATTAATGTAGCTTGTGTGGAGTTTGAAAATACGAAAGATGTTTCGGAGATGGCTGATGATAAAGTTGCAGCAGCATTAGGGGCTGAAGAAACGCATGTGAATGAAGATTGGCAGATGTTTTCCGGTAAGGATCGTTGTTTAACTTCAGTTGGAAGTATCAAGAACTTGAATACGAGTGGCGTGGTGGCGATAAGGGAAGAACAGGTGAGTGTAGATGTTCAAGAAACTGAAATCCCAGATGTTCGAGCGATTGAAGAAGAAAAAGTTGATTCTCGGAAAGTGGAAAGAGAAGAAAAAGGCGAAGAACCAGCACAGAAAGTCGACAAACGTGAGATTACTGATGTTCAGGCGTTTGAAGAATCAAAAAATGATGATCGGAAAGTGGAAAGAGAAGAAATTCGAGAAGAAACAACACAGAAAGTCGAACATGTGAGTACAGATGTTCAAGCGATTGAAGAAGCAAAAGTTGATGATCAGAAAGTGGAAAGAGAAGAAAAAGGCAAAGAAACAGCACAAAAAGTCGAAGAACATGCGAGTACAGATGTTCAAGAGACTGAAATTCTAGATGTTCAAGCGAATGAAGAAGCAAAAGTTGATTGTCGGAAAGTGGAAAGAGAAGAAAAAGGCGAAGAGCCAGCACAGAAAGTCGACAAACGTGAGAGTACCGATGTTCAGGCGATTGAAGAAGCAAAAAATGATGATCGGAAAGTGGAAAGAGGAGAAATTCAAGAAGAAACAACACAGAAAGTCGAAGAACATGCGAGTACAGACGTTCAAGCGATTGAAGAAGCAAAAGTTAATGATCAGAAAGCGGAAAGAGAAGAAAAAGGCGAAGAACCAGCACAAAAGGTCAAAGAACATGCGAGTACAGATGTTCAAGAGACTGAAATCCCAGATGTTCAAGCGATTGAAGAAGCAAAAGTTGATTGTCAGAAAGTGGAAAGAGAAGAAAAACGCGAAGAACCAGCACAGAAAGTCAAAGGACGTGAGAGTACAGATGTTCAGGCGATTGAGAAAGCAAAAAATGATAATCGGAAAGTGGAAAGAAAAGAAATTGGAGAAGAAACAACAAAGAAAGTCGAAGAACATGTGCGTACAGACGTTCAAGAGATTGAAGAAGCAAAAGTTGATGATCAGAACATGGAAAGAGTAGAAAAACGCAAAGAACCAGCACAGAAAGTCGAAGAACGTGAGAGTACAGATGTTCAGGCAACTGAAGAAGCAAAAAATGATAATCGGGAAGGGGAAAGGGAAGAAATTCGAGAAGACACAGCAAAGAAAGTCGAAGAACATGTGAGTACATACGATCAAGCGATTGAAGAAGCGGCAGTTGATGATCAGAACATGGAAAGAGAAGAAAAAGGTGAAGAAGCGGCAGTTGAAGTCGTTAAGGAAGAAGAAAAAAGCAAAGAAAATGAAAACCTACCTGTTGATAAGGAAGAAGCTACAGTAAAGACCGAAGTAAGTTCAGATGGAACAAGAGACGTGATTTGGCAAGACGAGTCTATGCAAGAGGAACCGACACCAGAAGCAAAGATCGGTAACCTGAAGGTTGAAGAAAAGACGAAAGAAAATAAGAGAATTTTAAGCAACAAACAGAATGGAATTATCAAAGATAAGGGTAGCAAACGTGCATCGAGATACAATGAGCCAAAGCCATGGAATCTTAAACTGCACATATGGTCCGTATTGGTATCGACATGGTGCCTTTGCCATTGGTATTCTGAGCTGCCTTTCCCAGAACTTAGCCTTATTAGTAGTTTCTTGTTCATTTTGATACTAATCCGCTATCAGAATCGCACTACCAACTTGATCAAACATGAGTAGAAAGACCACAATTCGGCTTCTAGGTTAAATTCTACTATACGTGTCTACCCCAACACCACGTATCTGTAACACGATAACTGTTCATACGAGCTTTTTAAAGATAAATAAAGATACCAACAACAACTAGTCATCTTGAATAAATTGGAGTTGCGAAATGGTTGTGTGTATATATATCAATAATTTATTGTTTCAAGTACATTTACATGTATGCTAGTCTCATTTATATACAGTCGCCCTTTCCTCCCTGCTGCTAAGTTTATTTTGATCACGATTGTGCAACAAATTATATGATAGCTACGTACAACTGCGAAAAGAATTGTGTGACAAAACTTCTTACCCTGCCTCACCATCGGTTAACTAACATTCTCGTATTTGCTGATTTTCTGCTAAGCTCGGCCAGCTGCACCCTGTGGACCATCCTAATACACCAAGGACTAAATCCACCCTCGAACAAGTACTAACCTGTGCGTACACCAAAAGAAATGAGAGTTCTAACTTTAGCATGAATAATTTTCGGTTTAAGTTTGTACGGGAGATTCAGATGATCACACCATACCAAATTGTCCAAGTTTGTTTCGATATGAAAAAGAATGACAGCCATTCCTCTTCCTCTATCAACCTCAGCCTGTTCAATCCACACAACCAAATACTCAATCATAATGTAGGGAAAACCAGACTAGGGGGATAGAATTAGAAAAAGAAAAGAATTTTGTTCCTTTTTGGCCGTCACTACTATTTTTACTATTTTTGTCCCTCAACAGTTTTTCGTTCCGTTTATGTGATATTCCTTTTCGTAAGACAAGAAACTATTTGCTTACATATGCAACACTCTGTCTTCCACAAAACTCAAATTTTGACAAAAAGAATCATCATACATACACGCAAAGTAAGGTTTCTTACTAATTGACTTAGGGCTCGTTTGTTTTTTAAGTGATTAGACGTCTAATATCTTATTACATCTGTTTAATAAAGAGATGATGTTAAATTTCTATTGATCAAATTAGAGATTAGAGACAATTAAGATATTAGACATTAAATCAAACAAGGCCTTAGCCTCCCTTTTGATCTTTTCGCTGGACCAGATTCCCAACTCGGATCAAATTGCTCACCAATAGGATTTCATAGGTCAACCAGGTTGTGTTTATTGACGTGGCTGAAAAATTGCCATGTCATTGAACCCATTGTTTAACCTTTTAAATATGGTAGTTTCACATAAACGGCCATAAAGAAGTTGTTGAAAAAAAATGTTAAAAATAGTAGCGAGGTATAAAAATGGACAAAATAATAGTTGGTTACCTACAAATGACAAAAACCCAAACAAAGATCACATAAAAACAGAAAAATAAAAGTGTTTAAAGAACAGGAACAGTAAAAAATAGTATAGGGGCAAAAAGGGACAAAGGTGTAGGTCAGGAACTCACAGCACATGAGCATATTGCGATGCCTGCATCTGCCAATGCCATTGTGATATCAGCCATCATGCCTGCACATCATTTAGGTATAAACAGGTAAATTGTAAAATTCCTTTTAATACGTCTTCCAAATAAATGACGGTAATCACTATTTCTCTGAAAGAAAGGTTCTTTTTCACCTTTACGATCTATACAGGCAATGCATAACCACTGGATCGAGTGTCCTTCAAGTTTGGTCCAGGTTTCAACCTTGCCAGCAAGCCAGCTTTCTAGGCTGGGCAATACTTCTTTATACATTGGATTATTGGCAAGCATCATCTTCGGAAAGCCATTTGTTTGGGAGTTTAAACTCGCATGTTGCATCTGTTTGTTGTGTTTGCCGTTCACCTTGGCAACTTTGATACTACCGTTCTTGAAACGGAAAAGATCTTCATCAACCATCTTTGAAGATGAGATTTCAACGACATTCATGAGGATCTTCTCCCATGTATGTTGGGTCCCTTTAGAGTAATCCAATACCTCTTCAGCTTCACTGTCATCTTCAGTATCAGCAACAAATTCGTTTACTGAATCGGCTGTTAGTTCAGATGCCGAAAGTGCAGCTTGTTCCCTCAAAAACTGAAGATAACACCATGCAGTTTAACATATGAAAAGGCACAGTAGACAGTAACATTCACGATGATCAAATCAAAGGGCAACTTACCTTCATAATTTTGTGTCTGGCACTACGTGTTTTGGCATGTTGTAGCCATTGCTTGTGTCTCTGGAAAGCAGATTTGCTGGATAATCCCTGTTAGTCAAGAAACGACCATGTCACAAAAATCGTTACAAAGGCCAGAAACTACAACAAAAGTAAGGATATATGAAATTAACTGACATTATACGTCACTATCTCCACAACTTCTGCATTTGCAAGCACATGCAACGGAGGAACAAGATTGCCATTGACCTGCAAATGAAAGAGATCAACTTCAAGCATTAGATTTTGGATCCTTCAAAAACCGAAAAGAATACCCATTACCAAAAAAAGTTATTAAACTTGCCTTTGCAGCCACCATCTTGTTTCCAATTTCTGTGTGTATCATATAAGCATAGTCGATGACTGTTGCTCCCTTGGGCAAATTCTTTATCTGCCCAGTAGTTTTAAAAGAATAAACAAAACAAGAAGCAAAATTTGTTTAAGAACTTAGAAAGCAATTTTACCTCTCCCCTTGGCGTAAAGACAAAGACACGACTACCCAAAAGATCCTTGGTGACTGTATCAACAAACTCTCGAGAACTCATGTTTCCCACAAACTCCTCTTGCCATTCTCTAATAGCATTGAGCCACCCAATCTGGAGGAAACGAAGAACTACCGCATGTTTAGCAATAGGGTAGGAAAAATAGAGAAGTTTATTGAAAGATCCGTTAAAATCGAGGTATATACTATTATATTAGTAGAGTAACTGATGCCCTACCCTGAGTGCCACATTTGCATTATTAAGGCATGCTGTTTTTCTTCTCATATTTCTATCATCATTAGACATTGTATGTCTGATTAAGTCATTAACAAAAACTTTCCCACTGTAATGAGCGGCAATGCCTCTCTCTGCAATCAAGTGCATCTCTTCCGTTCTAATCTGCCAATCACAAAATGGTATTTAGTACGTAAAAGCTGTACATACCCAATACTTGAGGAAACAATTCAGAAAAAGAGTTTTGGTATTTAACACTAAAGAAATTCAAGCTGCGGGAAAACAGACTTCACTGAAAGACCTACCTGAACTTCCAGGCGAAATGTACTCTCGTAAAGAAATGGAATCACAGTAGTATGAAGACTCTGATAACCATTAGGTTTTGGGGTTGCTATGTAGTCTTTCATCTATGTAAAAAGGTACAAAACAATGTAAATTTTCAACACAATCAAGAAGCTAAAATCAAATAAACTGATATATTGACCAAAAATACACACAGTTCGAGGTATGGGGGTCCAGATCCCATGTACCAGCCCAAGAACATGGTAGCAAATCTGCATGAAAAATTATATATTCGAGTCAAAGCCATGCAGCATGCTCAATATGAGTGTGACCCAATCTCTTTAAAAGATGAAATCATTATTTAGCAACTGTAAGCTACCTGTTGTGCATTACATAGTGGTCCAACACCAACACAAGGCTTGGGTTTAACAATAATGCGAAGCTGAAATCCAAATGCAAAAGAAGTATGTTAAAAGATATGGTTAAAAGTAACTCTATGCTTTCTACGTGTACATTTGTAAGACCTTGATGAACTACCTCTGCAATTTGGTTAACTTCATTGATTGACCCCCTTGATTTGAGAACAGACTTATAGATGCTGCAAGTAAAGGAACTCAAAATCAATAGGATGCTATGGAAGGTTTCACCGTTCAAGACAGAAAATGAACGTGGAGATATATCCTCCTAAACCAAAAAAAGTTGAACAAAAAGAAAGGATTCATTACTTTACCTGTAAGGTTCCTTAAATACGGACTGGACCTCCGTTTTCAGAGTCATAAGGTTTAAGAACTGATCATCTTCAATTCTTTTAATGAACAATTTATTTGCCTAACAAACAAAGAAGATACAGATAAGCCAAAAATAGTTTCTCATGATGCTTTTTGTCTAAGTAATGTAACATGATAATAAGCAATAAAGTGCTTGTTTTATTCCACACCATACCCAAATACCGAAATCTTTGATCCAGAAAAGAATCAATACCTCTTCAATTTCTTTCTCGTGGTCTTTACAGAGTTCTGCTACTCGCCGCTTGATTTTACCATAATCTTGAGGGTTTGTGTACATGAAGGACAAATTCTCAAGCTCAGACTGCATAGAAATTTTTTCACTGTGAAACGTGCATGTACATGCTCATCTAATCATGAAAGTGACCAGATTTTAAGACTGAAGCACCATATAAGGGTTAATATACCTTAATTTGGAACATTCCCAGTAGCTTTGCTAGAGGAGCAAAAACCTGTAGGGTTTCCATTGCAATGCTGGACTGTACGCATAAAAGAACTTTAAGAACAATAGGAACATAAACAGTGAGACCTGGTCAACTAATTGAACAAATTCCACTCCACCTGCTTGTGTAAAGGCATATGTGAAAGGGTGCGCATATTATGTAATCTGTCAGCTAGCTTGACGATAATCACCCGCACCTGATAAAACAGAATTTTGAATAACTAGCTGCATATATAATAATAGCATAGAGGTGTCACCTAAAACATCACCTCTTCTGTCATAGCCAGAAACATTTGTCGAAGATCATGTGCTTTCACATCTTGTACAGAAGGATTTTCATTCGTACACTTCAGCTTTCCAAGTTTAGACACCTGAATTATAGGCTAGGTTAAAGTATAAGAAATGCTATTTATAAACAATAAAGAATTCCCTTAAAAGTTTCAAGACTGATAAGAAAATTTGACCACCTTTGTTTCTCCTTCAACAATGTGACGGACGGTAGCACCAAATTCCTTCTCTATTCTTTCAAAGGTAACAACATTTGTATCTTCAACTGTGTCATGTAACAAGCCAGCAGCTATTGACTCCCAGTCTAATTCCTTAAGAAATGGTTACAGGTCAGCTATGCCTTTATATCAAAGTATTTCAAGTACTTGAAGTCGGTAGAATAAATGAACCCGAGAGCTAAAGAATTATTTCAAGAATAAAATACTTATATCGTTGTGCAACTCACTAGTTCTCCAAGAATTCGAGCGACTTCTACTGGGTGAATAATAAAGGGTTCTCCGCTACGCCTTTTTTGCCCATCATGTGCCTCAAAGGCTAGCTACAGGACCATACAGCAAGAAACCGTTATCAAAAGGTATTACGATTAAAAAGCAGTTTGGATTCACAAGCTCTAGCTGATTAGTAACACTAGTAAACTCCCAAAAACATAATGTAAATTATTTACTTCATAAATGGACAGAGCATAGAAGAATTGAGAAAAAAAAACAAAAGATTCTGAAATACAGAAGGAAGGATAATGACAGTAATAGTTGCTGATAAGATGAGAGAACTTACTTTAAGAGCACTATGCACTAATTCCAACTCATCAGATGTAAGGTAAGCGATAGTAGGTTTAAGATCCTGAAGCAATAAACAACGGTCAGTAACCCCGTTTAAACATGTCAAACAAAAACATGATCAGTTCACACTACACTGCTTCCATAACATGTAACACATCCTTACGAACTATTGTACTTGCCAATTTTTTTCTAGACTGCCAAAAAGAAACAAAACACCCTGTAATTGGCAGATAATAGTGAACAGAGCACTTAATTGACAACTGAAGTCTTATTTACCTAGTTCTTCAGCCAAATAGCATTCCTTTTACTAGTTTGCACCAACATGTGTGGTTCTTTTTCACATATTTGCAAGATTCGTGAATTGGAAACAATGTGTCCAAGTATAATATAATGGCTCAAAATTCTAATTATTTAAATCTTAACCACATTGAAAGATAAAACTTCTGAAACAAGAACAGATTTTTGTAATATCCCAAACGAGATTCAGGTTTTTGAAGATTTGGTACCAAACTGAACCGAATATAGCTGGTTCCGGTTCAGTTCTACGGTTTTTCCAGTGCATCAATGTTTGAACACCTCTAATTCATGGTGTCACTGCTTCCTCTCAGCAACGGCAACTCCAACCTTCTATATATAGTCAGTATTTTAACCCGATCACTCAATGAGTGGCCTCAAGTACAACACAAATTTCACATTTCTGTTACAGAGAATTAATTTAAGAAAACCAAATTTCCAAATCAATCTCTCCTGCCATTTTGGCAATTCAAGAGAAGCTTGAATTGTAGTGTAAACAACCACATTCCCTCATACTCTGTCTTACTTCTATTATGAGAAACAAAAGACGTCATGTGAATGAAATGTTTCCCCAAGTATCATTGGAAATAGGGATTTAGTAACTAGTTTGGCTTCTTATAAAGGTGATCGTGCAACTAACTTTTTTTCCCCTTAAAATGAAAGGAACTGTGTCTATAATATATCTGAGAGATATGAGTCGTTAAAGATACAATTCCCTTGTACAATACATAATATTTTTGACATTTACAAACTTTTAGATATTCCTATAAACTTTTTCTAAATATAACCTCTAGAATGGCAACAATGTCACATACCTCCCACAAAATCTCTGGAGAAAGCACATCATATCCTGAAGGGGAAGATGAAGAAGAACCCACTACCCATTTTCTACATCCAAGATGAAGCAAACTTGACCTTAAGAGTTTTCTTGGAGGAAAAATGTCTGAAGCTTCAGAAGATAACCAAGATCTCTTACCAGCAATTTCACATTTCTGACATAAATATCAAGTAGAGTGACAACTATCAGTAACAAACCCATAAATCAGTCTTTATACTTGCGCTTATAAGCATATACAAACATAATCTAATGTGTTGTTATACACATGTGATAAATTGCTCTTGAAAAGGAGGTAATGCCGTAAGCCCGTAAGTACTGATAGAAGGATTAAACAACAAAGATAATATTAGTTTATCACTCGTTTCAGCATTACTTCACGATCAAACAAGAACAAAGTCCAGTTAATTCTAGATTATTGTATTTCACATGTCATGAGTCCTACGTACAACATTTGCTCCATTGTATGCCACAAGTTTTCTAGTTCCACATCCATGGACAAATTATGCTTGCATAGACAAGGACAACCGAGTGGTGCCAATTTCTTTGGGGTTTAATGTCCAACATTGTTAAAAAGAAATTTCAAGTTACAATCGAAAGCTTTTCATTTACAGATCATACAGGCTCTAACAATTTGCTAATTCCTACTTTTAGATCCATTGACCTTCATCTTTTAGCAACAATTCCATAGAGTGTCTCTAAATCCATCAACTTTAGAAAGTATTCATTCGTAGTTTTATAAAAACAGAGCCATAGAGTCCTTCGGCACAATGTTGAAGAATTTATTTGTAATGCTTATTTGTAGCTCATTAGTCTTGCTACTTTATAGAATTTTAAAGGCTATCCTAAGTGCAAAGAGCATCCAAATTTTCAATTTCTATTGAGCCATTAGATCCAAAGCCTTTCTTAAAAATAAATAGATTTCACTGATGATATTCACATTAAATCCAACCCAATTTTATATTAGGGAAACTGGAATTAAAGCATCTGTAAGTACAAAGATTTTTGAGGTCCTTACAATTGACAAATCACAATCTAAATTTATTTAAGTTCTTTTTTAGATATTTCCCATCAGCTTTTCAAAAACCATTCTTTCTAAAACCAACTTCTACGATCCTAAAAGCTTTACTGATCTTTATGATTTAATTATAAATTAGAGATCTTTAAAACATTTAATTGTAAAAACCAGCCCTTCTATACACTCCCCCTCTGCCTTGTCTATCAATCAAATACTTGTCCTCCTAAAAACCTCTCATGTAACATCTTTCACAAAAACTGTCATGTTGGCATCTTATTTGCCACATCAGCCTACCAACCTTTAAACAAGGACCGGATAACATATTCTCTAGGGCTTTCTGTTCTATTTACATTGCATCCTAGAAAAGAAACTAGAAACTGAAAAAACAACCTTTTAATCAACATTAGATGTTATCATGATAAATATAATGCAAAGAAAGAAAGAAAAAACCATAGCCAAGTACAGAGCAAGCGATCATTACACGGACGTGATGATCATGTGCATGATGATTGTTTCTATCAGTTTGTCCATGCAGAAAAGCAGAGGAATGAGCAGTACTGGCTAGAAATCCAGTCAATGCCCTAGGAGCCTTCCAAGCACACGAAACAACACTACAATCATATCTTCCACTTCCATCTCCTTTACGAAACTTACATATATTCACACATTCAACTGACACTGCCCAACAAACAAAAAACTCATCATTCTCAAACCTAAACAAACCAAACTACCAAACCCTAGTCAAAATCCATAAACCTCACAAATACAAAAGTAACAAAAAGAAAAATCAATTAATTACCTGACATTGAAGGCGCAGAAGCCATATCTAACAAGAAGCATCGAAACCTGACATGACAGAGTCAAAACTCTCATCGAATCAAACAAACAACAGATAGTAACAAACAATAATCAAATTACATAGAAAGAAAAGTGAAACGAAATCTGAACTCACTACATTCAAATTCAATCAGGTGTGTCAGATGATGATGATGTGTAAAACCAAAGGATTCGCATTCAGGATTGAAGAAATGGATTGAAACTGAAATTGGAATCGAAATTGAAGAGGAAGATGTGTGTGTAATCCAGAGGATGAGAGGAAAGGATTAAGGATGATGATGAGGTTAGCGAAAGCCACACAAAAGTATGGGAATATATATATATTTGAACTGGAAAAAAAGAAAAAAGTGGTAGTGATTTTGTAGGTGAAATATTCGTGGAAAGTGGTTCGAGTCGGAGCTGACCCGTACACGACGGGTGGCCTGACGGCTTACGGCAAACCGATATTCCTTTTTTAACATTGGATGCATAATTTTTCTAAGATTGGTTTACTATATAAGATGACCGTTTATAAACTCAAATGTTACCTGAATAATTTTTAAAAAGTAATTTATTATGTAACATGTATGTAAATTTATAGTTAAACCATGTAAATATTAATTATTATAAAAAAATACAAGAAAAGTATAATAAATAACATTATCAGATAATGGATAGAATTAATTATATATTAATATTTATAGATATCAGAAATAACAAATCGTATTTATTTTTTATTTTACTTTATTTTAAAAATAATAAAATGTATTTATCTTGTTAGGTTAAACATTGCGACGTCATGTGGCGTTTTATGTTCTCCTTTATTATATATTGACGTCATGTGACGTTTTATGTTCTCCTCTATTATAATAATAATAATAATAATAATAATTATTATTATTATTATTATATATATCTATATATATATATATATATATGGTTCGTGAGAGTACCTAAAAAATGCAGAGTACCGTGAGTACCTGTGAACACACGGGTTTCAGATGTGAACTTGCTCCGAAAAAAAAGTTTTTTTTTTATTTTTTTCATATTCATCTAGATACAAATAATATAAGGCTATTCGTAAAATTTATATACATTCACACTTTCTAACATCTTAAAAGTCAAGTGAACGTGAAAAAAATTCATGTGAACATGCTTAGTTGTGAACACACGTTCACAACAGTACAGTTCATGTGAACACGCACGTTTCACATAGTTCTAGTGTGTGTTTATGTGTGTTTTTTTGCAAGTAGTCTTGTATTATTAATTTAAACATGATTATGAAAAAAAATGGTTTTAAATGAGTACAACTAGTTTTGCAAGTATATATATATATATATATATATATATATATATATATATATATATATATATATATATATATATATATATATATATATATATATATATATATATATATATATATATATATATATAGGGGAGGGTTCTTCTAAGAACCATAAAAAATGTGAGAACCTAAGAACCTTTTATGGCCTTTGGATTAATGATAATCAATGGTTGATATATTAGATGTCAATTTTGTAATTATTTTGAACTTTGATAGTGGAGAATCTTGAAAATGTGTGAAAAGGGTATTTTTGGAATAAAAAAATCTTCTTTTTCTCTTTCTCTCTTACTTTTTTTCATTTTAATTTTATTTTTCTTTCATTATAATTGATTTTTAAAGTAAAAAAACGTTTTTTATAAAAAAAATTATTTTTTCTATATAGAAAATTATTTAATTGCTAAAAAAATAATGTATTTTACACAGAAATATTATATGTCTATATAGAATATTTTTTTTCTATATAGAATATGTTAACGAACATATTCTATGTACATTCTACGTAGAATGTCATGCATTCTACGTAGAATGACATTCTACGTACAATCATTATAAATCTAATATCTTACAAATAATCTTCATTATAAAACATGAAAAATGAATCTGTCATATTCTATGTAGAGTATCGACGAACATATTATATGTACAATCTACGTAGAATGTCATGCATTCTACGTAGAATGATATTCAATCTACGTAGAATGACATTCAATCTACGTAGAATAACAGACAATCTACGTAGAATGATATGCAATATACGTAGAATGACATGCAATCTACGTAGAATGTCGTGTAGAATGTCAATTATCATATATTCTACGTACATTATTACATGATAAAATATACCAAAAACACATTGAATAATAATGTTAATCTACATAAAAAGATATAGAAATTGTTAGGCACAAAAAGGCCTCAGTCAAACCTGTTCTACATCTGAGGGGGAGATTTATAATCAAACCTATTGATGCATTTGAAGGTTGAATTTAAGGCCTGTTATATGCCTTATTGAAACCTGAAAATGATTTGCAATATCAGTCTAAAGCTGTTCTATATGTTGCATGTGTTGCAACTAAGACAGTTTGTCCAAGCTGCTCTGTCTGCTGAACAGGCTGGACATAAACTGTCTACGCTGCTCTACACTGTTGTTGAAGCTAGTTGCGGCCAAATTTTTTACAGTGTTTGTTCTTTGTGAACGGAACCTGTCTTTTGCAACAGGCGCAACCCTTTATGGAATATGTTTCCAGTCATCATGTTGTTTTTACTACAATATCACGTTTACAATGCGAAGACAAAGTGGAAAACAGAACTGCTCCAGCTGCCCACGCGTTTTGTGTTCTGTAACCTGAAGACAAAAGGTTTATTTGAAAAGGGTGACAGACCTTTTTCTTATATCAAAATAGGCCTTTACAGGAGAAAGAGAAATGCACTATTAGCACAGGTCCTAATGCTACAGTTAGACAAAGGCATCTTGAAACAACAGAAAGTACGCAAAAGTTTCAAGGATACAAGTCTGCTTTCAGAAAAAGTGCAGGATAAAGGTTATGTTCGTCTTTTCATACAAGACTTTCCTTTTTACTTTCGTCCTACATGGCAAGATTTGTTTCTCTTAGATGCCTAGGTATGGTGGATAAAGGAAGCTTCTATCGGACAGAAAGAAGTGAGAAAGGAAAGCTAAGTGTGCAACAGACGTGAACGTTGCAAGTGTGATTTCAGCATGCCAGCCTTCGTGTAACATCCGATTTCGGTGTGTCTAAGCTGTTTTACATAAGCGTCCCTAAGTCTATGTAACACAGTGAGTGCTTCTTAGGGAGTGCTATCAGGATACTAGTTTCGTTTTGTGCATTTCTAGATAGTGAACATACTTGTTGTACTGTCATCTAGCTTTGAACTATTCGCCTGATCCAGCTTGTTGAATAACAACTTGTGATAATAAATACAAACATTGAGAAAATAGTGTGTTGTTTTAATTTAAATCCAGCTGTATTCACACCCCCTCTACAGCTTTGAAAGCTATATACTTGGGCACTCCGGGACGACAATAGTTCAGAGCAGTTAGAGCGTTTAGAGTGTGGGTCATCTAAGATCGCTCATGTCGTCCCACGTTTCCATGGACAACAGTGCTTGCCAAAGTTCGGTCGGTACCATGACACAGGCGCTTTGGGGCCAAACCTCCAAAATTGGAACATCCAAATTCCTCTGGGGACGTGCAGAATGATGCTCTATTTTAGAGAATCTGGATGTACATCACTGCCAGAAGATAGTGATGTTGAGGGTCCCCATGTGACCAACCTCTGGTTCACTACCATAACTCCAGCGGGTCTTTGCAAGGAGTGCTTCCTGAAATCAGGACCTGAGGACACTAAAGCTCAATGGTCTGTGAAGACAAAACGGCAATGGTTGGCTCTGGCATGCAAAGGCTCTAGAACAATCGGTCCTTTCTCTACTCGATGACTTGTGTTAAACAGGTTGAGCATACCTAATGGAAGTACAGCATAAGAAAGTGGGATACTTTGCGTATTTTCTGTCTTCTATATGAACCCACACTCACACGGGACAACTAGGGCTTCAACAATTTGTAGACAGTATGCACTTTTCTTTGCGAAACTCCAAAGCGACTCTCACTGAA
>JAANYP010000239.1:685000-747500 GCA_020465985.1 Centrapalus pauciflorus
ATGTCATATGTCACTTCTACAATACAAGAAAATTTTATATTTCCACCTATTTTTCCAAATTTAACACCTTAACTTAATTGCATTAAATTTTGACTTTATTTTTTTTCATTAATTAATTAGTAATAAATTAGATTTTGTAACATTTAAAATTAATGTTTACCTAAAATAAATATCTATTATTATTATCCATAATAATCATAATAAAATAAAATTTTAAATATAATTTAATATTTTTAAAAAAGATAAATATACTCTATTTTTTAATCTGTAAATAATAAAAAATAAACACAATTATTATTTTTGTATGTTTTTATTTTTACTCGTATACATTTTATATAAATAAATTTAATTAAAAATAGCCACGTAATACGTGGGTTATAAACTAGTTTAATATTAATTCATAAATAATCATATTTTAGTAACCTCTATATTACGAATAATTATATTAGGAAATAAAATCTCTAAATTTATATGTATCCCATTATTCCCACCCATTTCTCTCTCCCCTCTCCAACTCTCTCTCTCACTTGGCCGGCGACCGGCCACCCCCCCCCCCCCCCCCCCCCCCCCCCCCCCCCCCCCCCCGCTTCGGTTCCGACAATGATGATGATGCAACAATGATTCCGGTCGTCATTCTCTCTCCCTCTCCACCATTTCTCCGCTCGTCTCTCTCCATCTCTCAGCCTATATTCTCTCTTTCTCTCTCCGGCCGACAATGATCTCGACCATTGACGATGATGCAACTTTTTGACCAAGAATGATGTAATCTGTTTTTCTTTTTTGGTATGGTCGTTTATTATGCATTTTCCTTAGGAAACCTTTGAAAGATGAATCATGTTTATCCGAAGTTTATGGAAGACGGCCGATGCATCATGTTTATGAAGATGCATCATGTTTGTAGATAAATCCAATAAAGATGCATCGTGTTTGAAGATGAATCCAATGAAGATGCATCGTGAAGATCAATCTGATGAAATGTATCGTGTCTGAAAATGAATCCTATGAAGATGCATTATGTTTGACGACGATGATAATGACGAACAAAAAGATGACTGAAACTTGTTGGTGACGACGATTAACAAGATGCATCATGAATTTGGATGGTTAATATTAGATACATCACGTATTGATTAAATTTTGTAATTTTGAATTTGTTTAGATTTTGTAATTTTGAATTTGTTTAGATTTGTAATTTTGAAAGTGTATTAATATAATATATTTAGCATTTATTGTTTGATTATTTGATTGAAAATTCAATTAATATAAAATTAAAATTTATTTCACTAGGTATATTATTTTTTCCAATATACCCTTTATGCATGCCAAATACGTGCAACATGTGATACACATTTGATCATTTAATCTATGGGTTGTGGTTGGTTCTTTTTTAGGTTCTCGATACATATGGGTCCCCATATAACCTGACATATATATATACACATATATATATCCACATATATATATATATATATATATATATATATATATATATATATATATATATATATATATATATATATATATATATATATATATATATATATATATATATATATATATATATATCCACATATATATGCATATATATATATATATATATATGTGGATATATATCTATGTGTTTATATATATATAAAGAGAGAGATGTGATCATTGCATAACCTAAATCTAGTGTAGAACTATGATTCCAATATCGTCCATAGATTAGATTAATTAAGTGCTCTTGATTAAAAGAATCAAGTTTGGAATTTATGAAAAAAAGATTGGTATTATTGATATTTTAATATAGTCAAAGGTAAAAAAGGAAAAGATTCGAAATAGCAAAAAGATTGACATTAGCAAAATAAATATCATTTTTCTTTAAACTAAAATAACATTAATATGATTAATTTTTATATAAAAAAAAACATTACACCATATAAACGAGAATTTATACTTTTTAAAACGAGACCGGTCATTATATATTTTTTTTGAAAAAAATTTACGTGTTTATTTTTCGTAAAAAAGTTTTTTACCTAGACAGTGATATATAGCATGACGAGATCATTCAATGTCGATGTAATAGTTTATATCGTATATTCAACGTCGAAGTAATATTATATAACATATATGCAACACTGCATACACATTTAATATTAAAAGAGCCAAAATTATGATCAAAATTAGTAGTCAAACTTATGAACCACCCTTAATTTAACGAGACCGGTCATGATATATTTTTTTTGAAAAAATATTACGTGTTTGTTTTTCGTATAAAAAAAATTTCTCAGACGACCATTCAACATATCATATCGAAATCATTCAATGTCGAATTACAATCTATATCACATATCCAACATCGAAGAAATATTATATATTGCATATGCAACACTGCATATACATGCAATATTAAAAGAGACAAAATAATGATCAAAATGTGTAGTCAAAGTTGGTGGATTTAACGTGAACGGTCATGATATATTTTTTCCGAAAACATTTTACGTGTTTTATTCGTAAAATTTTTTTTACCCAGACGACCAAACAATATAGTCATATCGAGATCATTCAATGTCGAATTACAGTTTATATTACATATTCAACGTGGAAGTAATACTATATATCATATATGCAAAACTGAATGTACGTACATTCGATATTAAAAGAATAAAAAATGGTCAAAGTGGACAGTCAAACTTGGTGGGCTAGCATTAATTCAATGTTAATTGCATAATTACCATATTATCCCTAGTGTTATATTATAATCCAATGGTTTAGATCGGTTCCATAGTTCTGCACTAAATTAAGGTTCTATAATGATCTCATATATACGTGTGTGTATATATATATATATATATATATATATATATATATATATATATATATATATATATATATATATATATAATAATCCAATGGTTTAGATTGGTTCTATAGTTCTGCACTAAATTAAGGTTCTGCAATGATCCCATATATACATATATATATATATATATATATATATATATATATATATATATATATATATATAATGTATGTATGTATGTTATATATATATATATATATATATAATATATATATATATGTATGTATATATATATATATGTATGTATATCTGTTGGGGGGGGGGGGGGGAGGAGGGGTTGCGTGTGTGATTAAATGAGAAATCAAATGTTTATGAGAAAAATATGAGAAATATTGAATCAAAAAATAAATATGATAAATCAATGTGTTATGTCATTATTTATAAGTAAGTGTTCAACAAACGAAATGATCCTGGACCTACCAGAAATATAATAAAAAATTGATGGAGCCTAAATGTAGTTAGAATTGTTTTTCAAAATTCTTAAATAGGAACCATATCCTATATCACACACACACACACATGGAAAATTTGTGCATCATGATCAAATGATGAATTACGCGGTCGGTCCGAGTCGAACCAGACTGCATCACATGAGAAGGATGGTGCATCACGATCATTCGATGCATCATGTGGCTGTTCCGAGTTCGGTCGATCTGACGATTCAAATCAGTTTAGTTTTTTACCGGTTTGTTCAGCCAAAGTTGGTCCATCATTTTGTATCTTTCTCTACAAAAATAAAATAATAAATTACTTAACTGAGAATCGAACCTCAAAACCCTAATTACATGTAACATCCCAATTTTGAGTAAAGTACGTGGGATCAATTGATTGGGTTATTTAAATACTAATATTGAGTTGGTCTAATTATAGAGTTATACATGGAACCGTCATGTGGTGAGATTACGAGAAGACCGGGTTGTGAGACTAAGTTTTATAAAAGATTACAATCTTAGTAATTATTGATTAATTTAGAGTCCGATGATATAAACTTGTAATTATTGATAACAGGAGCGGACATTGAGTATGAGTCGAGTTATAACCAAAACATATATAAGTTCACCACCTTGCCTACTTGTTTTCATTATTTTTCAACAAAAATCAGAGAATTTAAAGGTGTGTGTGTTATCTGATTCCAGCAGCAGCAAACAACAATAATTGAAGCTTTAATCCGTGATTTTTGAGCTACCAATTCATCATCTCCTTCATTCAATTTGTCTAGAAGGTTTCAATGTATGTTTGAGCTTAATCATGGGAATTAGGTGTTGTTAATCGTGTTATTGGTATTGTGAATTGGGTTTATATATGTTAATAAGCAAATTCAGGATAATATTATTGGGATATATCAAGCTGAGATTTAATTTGGGGTTAATCCCCTGGCTGTGATGAAAACAGAGCATACTGCTTCTGTTCGACCGTGATCCCTTGATCGCGGGCCGCGATGCTCTTGAGATTCAAGCTCGGGCTGCGATGTTTCGAGCGCGGGGCGCGATGGGTCGCAGACGGTTAAGGGCCGAGCTTGGCCACGATAAGAATCTCGACCGAGATCGAGAGAGCGCGACCGCGACTCCCTGTGCGCGACAACGATCCGAGTAGGGTTTAGGGTTAAGGTTTTGGGATACTCAGGGCACATGTATGTGTATTAGGGTCTGTGTGGGACACTAGGGAATTGTGTAATGAGTTATTGGGTTGTGTTTGCGATATTTGGTTATTATGTGGTGATTCCAGGGTTAGGATACGAGCAGTGAACCGAGACTTAAGGATTGAGATTCCAGGGTTAGGTGAGTTTGCAAGTTTTTCTGAGATACATGAACGATTATTTGTTATTGATTGACCCAGTCGTATGAGCCTCAAAAATAACCCAAAAACTCTATATAGATAGGGCAAGTGGGATCGAATCCACAGGGAATGTTAGGTTGCTAAACTAGTCTGAACACTGCTTGTTATAAGCTTGAAATCATTTGCTTTTAACTAATTTCCTACTGTAAAGTACTATTGTGGCAATGTCACACACAAGAATTGAATTTAAGAAGTGTCACTAGAGGAAAGAGGGTGTTTGCTCTCTCGTTATACATACTATGGCAATTCAGAATGTCATGGATTCCGTTTACATGAATTGATACGAATTTGCAACTTATGCTCCAAAACAACGTATACCACTCTATTGACTGTCTTCCTCCCCTATAGAGAGTGGGCACAACCAATGACATGGATATCAACCATTTCAGATACACTCACTGTTCATTCAAATTTATTCATGCAAATATAATCCCTTTTACAGTTTCCATATAAATGAGTTGGTTTTCACAACAAATACTCTTAAGACGAAGTATACAACGTCTATTAATTGTCTTCCCCATATTAATGAGCCGGCACAACTAATGATATCACTATACCCCGCTATATACAATACCCATTGATTACAACCATTCATTCACATGCGTGTTTCACAACTAATGTTCTTAAGACAGCGTATGCAACTTCCATTAATTGTCTTTCCCTTCGTCACAGAGTTGGCACAACCAATGATATCGCTATACGCTGTTATATATAACCCTCGTCGTTCAACACACATTCATTCACAAATAAGATCCACAACCCCTTTAAGCGCAAATGGAAACTGAAATTAATTAAACATTCATTCACACCATAATATGCAAACTAAAGAACAAACACCACAAAGTATTTAGCCAAGCATAGCTTGGATTAACTTACTAACAATGTCAAACACGGATGAAAACATTAAAGCTACCGATAATATGTAAATACAATCGATCGGATGCCAATGCTTGATCTTTGTTTGATTCCTGTCGCTTTTTCTTCCTGGTTCGCCTCCCAAAATCGCACCTTTGTGTGTGTGGAACTGCCAAATTGCGAACCCCCCTCCAAAGTGGTAACCTCCTTCCTCAAAACTGCAGCTTTTCGCACAACTGCCGCACCGGCGTCGCCTCTGGCGTCTGCGACGCTGGCTAGGACGCTCAGACTCTGTTTCAGGGAGTTTTGAGCGTTTCCTGGGCGTCTAGGACGCTGGCTAGGACGCCCTGCACGAAATTCACCTTCCAAGCTGCCATTCCCTTTACTTTCTTGTCAAGCAACTGAAATTACAATAAACTACATTAGCAGTACCAATTATCTCGCATTTACACAATAAAACATAGCAAAAACACAAGAAAATAGTAGTGATTATATCACTGATCAAACCTCCCCAACTTACACCTTGATCGTCCCGAACAAGGCATCAAAATAGAGACAACAAGGATTAAACATTTGAGTTTTCCGACTTTAAAAGCATGAACTTTTGAGGTGATAAAACAGTGAGTGATCAAAACCCGAATGCTAACATGTTCAAGCTATGGACCTTTCCTTCATAATAAATCCCTAAACATTGACTTTCAGCTCAAGGTTACGAGTTGCGTCACTTAAAGCCAATTGCACACTTTATAGTTGAGCACTTTTCTGCTCTTTTTCTTTTGCTTTAATGCTAACACTTATAACCATGACTTTCTAGCAAGTTCATGTAACGGGATTTGGGTCAATCGATCCCAAACCAGACGGTCTTAGGTGATTAGGCATGACGGTACCCCACATACTTAATTTCCCAAACTTACTAGGCCACGCGTTAGCTTATTTAACTCTTTCTTTTCTTTTTTTTTTTTTCTATTAACTGTGCACTGCATATATACTCTCCCCCTTATTGCCGTCAATATCAAGGGTTTACTAAAGAAGGAATTGACCAATATCTCCCATGCTAAACACTCACATTCAATCACACGCATTTTCATCAAACCCAAAAGCTACTTTCTTTAAAACCATCAAACTCACTAAGTTTATCTCCCTTGAACTCTCATTTTCACACTTTGCACAAAACCAATCATGTATAAGCAGTGAAGGCATGATCATGATACTACCACCATAACAACAGTTGCAAACATAAACTAAACACCTAAGAAAACTACTAAAACTGGAAAATGCAATAAATCAAACAACAGAAATGAAACGAAAGTACCCGGGGATGAAGTAGCCTCTCGTCTATGATGGTGGCCCAAAAATGCCACTGAAGTAGGCTGCAAAACCATGTTGATCTCGTGTTTGAGGTGTGGATGGAGGCTGATGGAACGGTGCCAAAGCAGGATGTGGTATCGGGTTAACCGTGCCCCTGTCAATAGTCTCATAACTTGGAGATTGGTACATATCAAGTGGTGTGTAGGGCAGGTTAGCCCTATAGTCACTGTAATGCCTCAACTCGTCCTCGTACTGCCACTGCTGGCTGTACATATAAGCATTCAGGAATGTACCGGCCCTCACACCCAGGTAGATGTCATCCAACTGCCTCCTCTGCGCTCCCACTTCAGACTGCAACCAATTAATTTGCCGCTGTTGCTCCTCCATCACTCTATCTTGCCTTTCTGACCTCTCCCGCTGCTCATTTCTCATGCCAGTGACTTCTGTGCTCAAGCTAGATAACATCTGCACGATGTTGCTTAAGTCTCCTGCCTCACCTCTCCGAACTGCTTAGCTTTGTTGTCTTTCCGTCCTCTCCTCCTCTGGATATGGTGTCACTACACTTTTCTTCGTCTCAGTGTCATAGATCTCGTACCCGTCCTCAGCTTCTCTCAATACGATGTCTTTCATAGAGCTGACCTTGATCCATAAACTACTCTCTTTTATGAATCTAGCGGGGGTATTTTCAGCCATAGCACCTTTCACCTTCAGGTATCTGGACAACAACCACATATGAGGTATAACCCGTCTCTCCCGGGTGTTGTACATATTCCACAAATCATCCATCACGATCCAGGCAAAGGATAGGGGTTCCTCTCCGGTCAGCAAGGCATGCATAATACTAACATCCTTCAATCTCACCTTGCTCAGATCCCCTGTCCTTGGTAAAATATTCATGATCACGATCTTGTGAAGTACTTTAGCCATCGGCTGCAAATCACCTCGTTTGAAGTCCCTGTACTTGGATACCCGTTCCCTGGGAAGATCAAAAGCCGCCATCACCTTTCTCAACCAAACTTCGGAATACATCATCCCTGTACCGGCTAGATATCCCTCAGTTTTATACACATAAGGCTGCCTCTCACCGTCCCTCATGCACCCGGTATCTAATGCAAAAACTTCCCTCAACTCAGCGGCTGTCATCCGGATCTCTATATTGCCCACTATGCCAATAGGGTGTAGTTACAGTCATCAACCCCTCTCCCGAGTCGTAAGTTTGACATCCATTCTGCTACCACAAAGGGGTACAACTCCTCTCCTCCTAAATCCAACACTTTCTCCCAGCCCAGCGCTTGAAACAACTCTACCACGCCATAATTTCCGAACTCATCTTTATCCAGCTTCTTCTCATAAATGAACTTTGTGTCCTCGCCATGAATAGTTCAGCCCTGATTCTTTCATCGTGCTCGGGCAGAAGCTTTGTTGAATCCCATACAGCAGGAGGACGAACAATTGGTGTGGCTGAAGCTGTTTTCTTTCGTTTCGCTATGCTCTTTTGCCTTTGAGATGATGATGCTCCCGACATGGTGAATTCTGAAATGCACAACAATAAACGCAACCATGGTAATGAACTGTTAGTATCAACATAATCATTTACACACGTATAACCTGTAGTTCACAACACGACCCCTGTCATACATACATCTCACATATGCTAAAAGTCACCCAAAATCAAAAAATTGGATACCTCCTCCCCAACTTAGAGGGAAGTGATGTCCTCATCACAAACAACACATTTAGGCAACACATATATAAGCACAAACTAATATAACCATGACAGGGAAATAACAAACGGGACCCAAACATAGCATATCCGAAAGCAAAAGAAAGCAAGTATCAAAGTTAAGTACACATAGAAGTGTTTCATCGCCACATGCGGCGGAATTAACCATCAACCAAGAGAACCCAATTGTTTTAATACTACAAACCATTAAACCAAGTCCCGATCCTTATCACGCATTGGAGCTTGTTCATAGTACTTCGACCCTTCACCGAAACCAATCCAGAACCCTCGACCGCCTACTGCTGGAACTTCCTTAGAATCTCCCTCCTGCTCTCGTTCTTGCGGCACCGGTGCTGGTGGTGGTGTGACACTATGCTCCCCTTCTTTGTTCGCTGTCACCAAGGCTGCTAGCTTGTCCAGCTTTTCGGTGTTGGCTTTCAATGTTGGTAGCACCACCGTGTGTAGTGTGTGATGAACCTTTGCTACCATTATAACTAGTTCCTCCGCTGCCTTGATGAAATCACCCGGGAATATTGATGGGAAAGAAGAAGTGGCACCTCCGTGAAACTGTGGTTCAGGAGTGGGAGAACGTGGTCGGATTAGCTTGGTTTCAAACTTGTTGACTTGATCTCTAATAATTGCAAACTCTCCTGCTCGGGTGAAGGACATTCTGCCAAACAAAGCTCTGGTGAAAGAGCGTTCATTGTCCGGAATCAGTAGAGGGGCAGAGTTATGTGGAATGGCCCCCATCAAGTCGAATAAATCAGATAACAGCCTCGCATGGGCCAGTTCCGTCCTGTGGGATAGCAACACCAGATTCCAAATATTGTGCAAACAAATATGAGCCAACGAGATCCTAGGCTTCCCGAGTAACAGAGCATTAACGACAAACACCTCCTTTACTTTGATACTAGTCGTGTCGGGATTACGGGGCAAGATGTTGTAAAGAACCAATTTCCAAACGACCTTAGCCAGAGGCTTCAGATCCTTCCTATGGAATGTTGTGTAAGTCCTCGCTTGAGTTGGTGTCAGCTCAAAGATGTTCGTGAGGTATTCTTGCCACATCTCTGAATCGACAATCGGCATCTCCTTTATGCTTTCCTCATCCCATAACTCAAAATGGACAGGATCATCATCATGATCCACACCATGATCGAACCCCATAAGCTGTTGTAATTTCTCAGCCGTGAAATCAATCTCATGACCTCCTACCATTGCCTGCAGAGTCAAAGAACCAGATGCAACATCCCTTCGTCTCTTTACGGTGGCACAAAACTCCTTCAACGCTTCAGGGTAGATAAACTCCTTTTTCCAATCATTTGCTTCCATCCACCCCATCTTGCTAAAGCAGTCAACTATACCATAATCCTTGAATTCCTCACGATTGACATCGCGTTCTTAGTAAAAAACGGACATCATCTTCTACCAGTATAGTTTCAGGAGGGGTCGGTGTCGGTTGAGGGACAGGGGTTGCGTGAGATGATGAGGAAGACACTCGTTTTGCCTTCTTCCTGGTGGCTGGGGTTGCCGCTCGCTTCCTAGCGGATGCTCGTGTCATGACTAAAAGAGTTATACACAGAATGTCAGACGCCATTCCCATGTGATGAGCTATATGAACACCATGAATGCTTGCGAGAATGATGAATGGATATGCAATGCACCCTAGTGCCAACTAAGCCTTGCTATTTACAGCGAAACCCGATGTGGGTTGTGACCGTTTGCTTTAAACTCACTCATCATAATGTTCGATGTAGCAACCACTCTGCTCAATAGATCACCCCTCCCCAACTTAGTTGTGAAGGGAGGGGCCACTATCTTTATGCTTGAAACCCTACGAACATAACCACTAAACTATCTCCTAGTCACAAGCATACACAGTCAACACTTGAATACATGCATAACGACCACAAAGAACATCTATTGACAGTCATGACAACTCAAAACCACTTCATCCCCTGACACACAACTTGCAAGCAAACCCTAGCTTCCGAAATAGGACCCCTAACTTTGTGAAACCGCAAATGTGCATGACATACATGAAATACATGAAGAATAGAACCATATGCACACATGATTAACATATAATATCAAGAATCGCACACAAGCCTACAATGAGCCCTAATCGGTTCACTAAAACCGCAACAAAGTCATGAATGTTAGGGAGGAACTCGCGATGGTTACCTGATCGACGGATGGAAGAGAATGCGTGAGAGACGAGAACAACAATGGTGAAACCGTTCGGCGTCCACTAGAGAGAGAGATGAGAGCGTTTTTAGAGAGAGAAAGGACGGTAGGTGTGAGTAAATGAGGCGGACGGGGGTTTAAATGACGAAAAATCGCTTGGGCGTCCTATCCGGCGTCTAAGACGCTACCCAGCGTCCGTGCGGCTATTCTCAGCGTCCCCAAGACGCTAACCCTCTGTTTTGGAATTTATTCCAGCGTCTAGGACGCTCACTCAGACGCCGCCCACTCAAGCGCCCCTTCGACCGCGTCCTCAGCGTCCTGCTCAGCGTCCCAAGCGCTGCCCTAGCGTCTGAACTCCTCACTGAGCGTCGTGAGGACGCTCACACTCTGTTCGCTAATTAATTCGGGCGTCCCCAACGCCCACTTGGACGCTGGTGCTTCAGCTTCACTCAACACGCGTTCTAAAAGCTTTCCAACTCCCATTCGCTCCATAACGGCCACTCCCACTCATTTCCAAATTAAAAATACACACTAAATTAACTAAACACAACTTTAAACAAACACAAAAACAACCATTTTCGTATGGAACACGACTATACTTAGCACGTATAGCAAGCCTTTAAACCACCTAATTACTTAGATGGACGAGTTTAGTCACGTGAGGGTTTGCAGTGAATATACCCACAAAATTCATACATGTTTTACTTACATAGATGAGTCGATTGGCTCTTTGAGAGCTACTACCTCTATCAAGGTTGCTGGATTACCGTCAGTGCTTATTGGGCCTTCAACGTACATCTTAAGCCTATGGCCATTCACAGTAAACGAGTGTCCATGCTTAAGATCCTTGACTTCCACAGCTCCATTTTCATATACATGAATTACCGCATAAGGTCCCGTCCATTTACTCCTCAGCTTACCTGGAAACAATTTAATGCATGAGTTATAGAGCCAAACCTTATTACCCACTGCAAAAGTCTTCCTTCTCAAGCATTTATCATTGTCTTTTCCTTGTAAATCCGCGCACTTTCGTATGCCTCCAATCTGATCTCTTCCAGTTCTGTCAATTGAAACTTCCTCATTCTTCCTGCATCAGAAATATCAAAGTTAGCATTTCGAATTGCCCAAGTAGCTCTATGCTCTAACTCTACAGGTAGATGACAAAGTTTCCCATAGACTAGTCTATAAGGTGACATTCCAATAGGGGTCTTGTAAGCAGTCCTGTAAGCCCATAGTGCGTCATCTAATCTCAACGACCAATCTTTGCGATTAGGCTTAACAGTCTTTTCTAAAATCCTTTTGACTTCCCTATTGGACACCTCAACTTGGCCGCTCGTCTGTGGGTGATAAGGAGTGGCAACACGATGGGTTACCCCATAATGTTTCAACAAGGTGTGAAACTGAAAATTTTTAAAGTGGGTCCCCCCATCACTAATAATAGCTCGGGGAATCCCATGGCATGAGAAAATGTTCTTTTTCACAAATTTGCACACCACCTTGTTGTCATTGTATCGCGTTGCCTCAGCCTCAACCCACTTAGAGACATAATCTACGGCTACCAGATGGTATTCAAAACCAAAAGAGACAGGAAAGGGACCCATAAAATCTATTCCCCAAACATCAAAAATTTCTACTTCTAATATGGGAACCATGGACATTTGATCTCTCTTATATATCCCCCCAACTTGTTGGCATCTCAGACAAGACTTAACATACTCATATGCATCTTTAAACAATGAAGGCCAAAAGAAACCACAATCTAACACTTTATGGGCTGTTTTCTTGGCACTAAAATGCCCCCCACATGCTAAACTATTACAATGAGTAAGAATATCAAGTTGGTCCATCTATGGAACACATCTTATAATCAACTGATCAGCACCAATCTTGAAAAGGTCAGGATCGTCCCAGATGTAATACTTGGCTTGGGCGTAGAAACTTTTCCGCTGCTGTGACGTCCAATGGCTCGGTGTCTTACCTGTCACAAAATAATTAACCAAGTTAGCAAACCACGGCAATTTAGACACAAATAACAGCTGTTCATCAGGAAAAGATTCCTTGATCACTTCAATGGAATTTGGAACCAACGTGGGCAGCCTTGACAAGTGATCAGCCACCACATTCTCTGACCCCTTTTTATCCCGTATCTCCAGATCAAACTCTTGCAGTAATAAAATCCACCTGATCAGTCTTGGTTTGGCATCCTTTTTGCTCAAGAGGTACTTCAATGCACTATGGTCCGAGTAGATTATCACTTTGGCACCCCATACATAGGCACGAAACTTATCCAAGGCATACACTACCGCTAATAACTCCTTTTCTGTGGTAGTGTAATTCTGTTGAGCCTCAGAAAACGTCTTGCTGGCATAATAAATCACAACCGGCTTCTTATCAACCCTCTGTCCCAGCACTGCTCCCACCGCGAAGTCACTTGCATCACACATAATTTCGAATGGCTTCGTCCAATCGGGTGACTGCAAAATGGGAGCATCAGTAAGCTTAGCCTTTAATAGCTCAAATGCTTTTAGACATGCTTCATCAAACACAAATTCAGCATCCTTAGCTAAAAGATTACACAACGGCTTCGAAATGGTGCTGAAATCCTTGATAAATCTTCTATAGAATCCAGCGTGCCCCAAGAACGATCTCACTCCCTTAACACTGGTTGGTGGTGGCAAAGATGAAATAAGCTGAATTTTGGCCTTGTCCACTTCCATACCTTTCTCAGAAACTACGTGGCCTAAGACAATTCCCTCCTTGACCATGAAGTGGCTCTTCTCCCAGCTCAACACCAAATTTGTTTCGGTGCACCTTTTCAAGACTTGCTCCAGATGGTTTAAACAACCCTCAAACGTCTTATCAAAGATGGAGCAATCATCCATAAAAATTTCTAGCGAGCCTCCTACCATATCTGAGAATATCGCCATCATGCAACGTTGAAACGTGGCAGGAGCGTTACATAACCCAAATGGCATCCGTCTATAGGCGAATGTCCCGTAAGGGCACATGAACGTAGTCTTTTCCTGGTCATCAGGGTGAATAGGAATCTAATTGTACCCTGAATATCCATCTAGAAAGCAATAGTACTTCTGGCCTGCCAGCTTCTCAACTATCTGATCTATGAAAGGTAACGGGAAGTGATCCTTTGATGTGGCTGCATTCAACTTCCTATAGTCTATGCAGACCCTCCAACCTGTTACTGGTCTGGTTGCAATCTGCCCATCTTCGGTGTTTATCACTGTTACCCCCGACTTCCTGGGCACGGTTTGTGTAGGGCTGACCCATTGGCTATCAGAGATAGGGTAAATGATACCCACATCTAACCACTTCAACACCTCCTTCTTTACCACTTCTCTCAAGTTTGGGTTGAGTCTCCGTTGTGCATCCCTTGACGGTTTACTATCAGCCTCCGTGATAATTCTGTGCATACAAATGGTAGGACTTATCCCTTTTAGATCAGAGATTATCCAACCCATAGCTGCCTTATGCTTTCCCAAAACTTCAATCAGTGCCTCTTCTTCCTCTTTTGTCAAATCCGAAGCTATAATCACTGGCAAACTCTCTTGTGGCCCCAGAAATACATATTTGAGATGTGTGGGTAAGGCCTTGAGTTCCAGTGTAGGAGCCTGCTCCAAAGATGGTTTGTTTGACTCAGGGAGATTTTCTGGTAACTTCTCAAACTTGACTGACCATGGAGGTTGCTTACTCGACTTTGTTCCTCCAAACATCTCTTCTAAGCTCATCAACCAACCCCAATCCGCCTTTTCTCTCTCTTGGCATGATAATGCGTATCCCAACTCATCCCTGCTAGTCATGAGTGTTGCCTGTGATCCTGCTAACTCATCAAGGTAATCTATAAAATAGCACTCTGAATCATCAGAAACATTAGAAACAACATTGAAAACATTTAACTTTAATTTCCTATTCCCGAAGGTTAAGTCCAAGGCACCCGTCCTACAATTAATTTGGGCATTCACAGTGGCCAAAAATGGCCTACCCAAAATAATTGCAGGCTGGTTATCCCGACTTCTTTGATCTGAATCTAACACAAGAAAGTCCACCGGGTAATAGAAATCCTCAACTTTTACAATCACATCGGTTAACATGCCCCTTGGAATCTTAGTGGATCGATCAGCTAGTTGTAACACCACGTCTGTGGGTGTTAAGCTTCCTAAATCGTGCTGATCGAATAAGTTTCCAGGGAGTATCTTAACACTTGCTCCCAAATCTAGCAATGCTTTTTTAATCCTGATATCACCTATAGTAACAGAGATAAGAGGTGAACCTGGATCCTTAAGCTTGGGTGGCAATGAACTTGAAACTACTGCACTTACCTGCTCCGTGAGGTTGATTTGCTTCGGCAAGACCGTAGGATACTTGCGCTTTTGAGTGCACAAATCCTTCAGAAACTTTGCATACGCCGGAATTTGCTGCAATGCTTTCACCAGTGGAATGTTGATCCTCACCTGATTGAATGTGTCCCATAGATCCTCTATCTGCGGCCCTTTCTTCCCATACATCGGTCTATTCGGGTCCTCTAGAGCTGATGAGTATGGAGGTGTCGGTTCAGGCTTTGGCTGCTCTTCTTTTTGCACCACAACTTCCTCAAACTGAACTTGCTTCTTCAATTTTACCTCCTTCTCAGATTCTGAATGTGGAACTTTCTTCCCATCATCTATAGTCTCCTCAACATCACTATCTTCATCTTCCACTTCCGGCATCACAACTTTGTTATCAACCTTTTTACCACTTCACAAGGTAGTAACTTTCTACAACTCACTCACTTCGTTCAGCTCTTCCACCTCATGTACTGATTGCTTTTCTTTGCCTTTGGAATGAGACGGATTGACTTGGGTATTACTCGGTAATCTACCTTCATCTCTTTTCGTAAGCTGATCTGCGATCTGCCCCATTTGCTTCTCTAGTCTGGCCATTGACTTCGTCTGCACATAGGATTGTTGCTTTAGGTAATCCATAAGCTGATCCATCTTTGAATCCTTAGGAATATCATGAACAACCGGTTCCTTTTCTTCCTTAGTACCCGATGATGTACCACCATAAAAATTTCTACCCTGTGAATACCGATTCCTTTGATCAAATCTGGGTTTTGGATACTCCTCGGCTCTTTGATCATCTCTCCAACGAAAGTTAGGATGATGCCTCCACCCAGGATTATAGGTTTCTGAGTGAGGGTCAAACCTATCTTGCCTTGGTCGAAAACCCGAGATCTCACTTGCTTGCTCGCGTTGCACATGATAGCAAAATTCTGAAGTGTGAGTATACTCCCCACAAGTGACACACATCACCGGTAATCGCTGTTCTGTCTGCTCCTTTTTCATCAAAACATCCAACTTCTTGCTAAGAGCTTCTATATTTGTCGTGACATCCCTCTTCCAAGCATTATCAATTCCCAATACTTGAACTCCAATTGGCGTCTCAGACCCGGCTTGTACCTTTGACCCCTTAGCTAACTGTGCCAACAATTCCCATGCCTCATCATGCTCTTTGGCCAAGAATGTACCCCCCTAAGCTGCTGTGATCATGTTTCTGCTCTCTTGGCTGATTCCATCGAAAAAGTTCTTCACCAACATCCACTTGGGTACCTCATGATGTGGACATGCCCGTAACATCTCATTCAGTCGCTCAAAAGTCTCATGAAATTGTTCCCCCGGCTTCTGCTTATAACTGGTAATGTTGTTCCTCTTTTCAGTGGTTTTACTAATCGAATAGAACTCGTTGAGGAAAGCCCTCTTCATCTCCTCCCAATTATGAATGCTATTAGCTGGTAGAGAAGTGAACCAGTGCTTCGCTTTGTCTTTAAGAGAGAACGGGAACAATCGTAGTTTGAGAGAATCTACGGGTAGTCTTTGCACTCTATTAGCCTTGCAAATTGCTGAGAACTCTGCTAGGTGATCGTATGGTTCTTCACTCTTTGTTCCATGAAAATGAGGAATGATGGTGAATAAGTGAGTCTTTATCTCCGGTTCATTCTCAATTTCAGGATACAGAATCGGTGACATATCAGGAACATCACCCGGTCTGTAGTGGGACTCCACAGTCCTCCTATCATCTGCCATGTTTATGTTGGGTTCAGTGTCACTATCAGGTTCCTCTGAATGTATGGATTGCCCTTCTGAATCAGATGTCTCCGATGTATTTGGATTACCACTAGTCTCACCACTAGGCCAATAACCTCTATGTAGCTTCCTCAATGAACGAGCAGTCCTTTCAATTTCTGTTTCGTATTGCAATGGAGAAGTTCGCCCTGAGTAACGAGTATGCATGTACCTGAGATACGCACACACACGTGAAGATTCTGAACTTTGCTGTTCAGAATGTTAATGAAAATGAAAAATACTGAAAATTAAACTAAAATAAAACGAAATTAACTAGCTACTATAACAAGGAATATTTACAGAAACAGTTAATCCAAAACTACTTTAACAAGCGCTGCCATTCCCCGGAAACGGTGACATTTTGATTGACCCAGTCGCATGAGCCTCAAAAATAACCCAAAAACTCTATATAGATAGGGCAAGTGGGATCGAATCCACAGGGAATGTTAGGTTGCTAAACTAGTCTGAACACTGCTTGGATTAAGCTTGAAATCATTTGCTTTTAACTAATTTCCTACTGTAAAGTACTATTGTGGCAATGTCACACACAAGAATTGAATTTAAGAAGTGTCGCTAGAGGAAAGATGGTGTTTGCTCTCTCGTTATACATACTATGGCAATTCAGAATGTCATGGATTCCGTTTACATGAATTGATACGAATTTGCAACTTATGCTCCAAAACAACGTATACCACTCTATTGACTGTCTTCCTCCCCTATAGAGAGTGGGCACAACCAATGACATGGATATCAACCATTTCAGATACACTCACTGTTCATTCACATTTATTCATGCAAATATAATCCCTTTTACAGTTTCCATATAAATGAGTTGGTTTTCACAACAAATACTCTTAAGACGAAGTATACAACGTCTATTAATTGTCTTCCCCATATTAATGAGCCGGCACAACTAATGATTACCTGACTATTATTGTTTATATATGCTTTGATTACCTGACTATTACATGTTTATTGCTACCTGCTATTTGAGCCTTGGCTGTGTCATTAGATTATCATTATATTGGGGAGTTACCCCTTATATGCATGCTATATACTTTACACGACTGAGCTTTGCTACTTCGTGTGGCACGCAGGACGTCGTATCTCGAGTCACACTTTGATCTTAGACGATACGTGAGATCTGATCCCAGATGATACTTAGAGTCTGTTCTGCGAGATACCCAGAACCTCTATTAGGGATTACAGACGCTACTTGGAATCCCAAATGACCACTAATTCTGCTATTACCATGTTACTTGAAACATATATTTGTTTATGACTGTTAATATGTTATTCATTGAGCCTGACCAGCTTACCCCGGTTGTGGGGATATTATTTTGCAGATTTAGACAAAGGTAAGGGTGCAGCGTCATCCTGTTTTGGACTATGATTGATGACACCACATCATGACATTGCTAGAGAGTTACTTTAGCGTTTTGGTCAAATCTGTACTTATTGGGTTTATATAGAACCCTTAGACTTTATTGGCATGTACCCTATTATCAACTCTTATTAGACTTAAACCTTATTTTGGCGACTTTGTAGTTTGGCATTCCGAGGAATTAGCAACGTCAAGCGAATAAGTTTGCATGTGATGTATTTTGATGATGTCATTATTATCCTTATGTTGTATTGATAAAAGAAGAAAAAAAAATTAGTTGTCCCGTATTTTGCTGACAGTTTATTTCAGATCTTGGGTAAAAGGTTAAAATAATTAAGACGAGTGTTTCAATATGGTATCAGAGCATCAGTTTGAGGGAATTAGGTGCAGTTGAGCACTTAGTCTTGGATCTAAGATGCATACTCACTAGTAGAACTTAATTTAGGACTAATACGGGACTACTAGGATTGACAATTCCTTAATGACTCTAGGAGTGATAGGGATTAAATCGGGAATGCTTAATAGAATGCTTATATACTGAACAATAAATCTTAATCTCCAATAAATTTAAAGTCCGTTCGTTTTCTTGAGGATCGTGATTTCTCTATTGACCTAGTACCCATGACTATCAGAGGGTTCGATGTTATTATTGGCCTGGATTGGCCTGGCTGTCCGCCAATAATGCCAGTATTGTATGCAAGAAGCGCTTGATTCATATCTCTAATGAGCATGGTAATGTTATTCGTGTCTATGGTGAGTGTCGATCCGATGATCTTGGTTTGATCTCGATGATCAAGGCTCGTCGTCATATTTCTCGAGGATGTGAGACCTTTATAGCTTATGCCATTGATTCCTCTCTGGTCAAGAAATCGGTAGATGATGTTCCCATCGTTTGTGATTTTTCCAATATACTCCCTGACGAATTGCCTGGCTTGCCACCTGACAGGCAAGTCGAATTCCGCATTGATCTTATACCACGTAAAGCTCCAATAGCCCGAGCACCTTATCGTTTAACACCTGCAGAGATGAAAGAGATGATGTCTCAGTTGCAAGAGCTTTTGGATAGTGGTTTTATTCGACCGAGTACTTCGCCTTGGGGTGCGCCGATCTTATTTGTAAAGAAAAAGGATGGCACCTTTCGGATGTGCATTGATTACCGGGAGCTTAATAAGGTGACCATAAAAAATAAATATCCCTTACCCCGAATCGATGATCTTTTCGACCAGTTGCAAGGTGCTTCTGTGTTCTCAAAAATCGATCTGAGATCGGGTTATCATCAACTTAAAATCCATGAAGATGACATTCATAAAACGACCTTTCGTACCCGATATCGATATTATGAATTCTTGGTGATGCATTTGGCTTAACCAACGCCCCTACATCATTCATGAACCTCATGAACAGGATTTGCCGACCGATGCTTGATAAGTCGGTAATTGTGTTCATTGATGACATTCTAGTGTACTCTAAGTCTGAGGCCGAGCATGCCAAGCATTTGAAGCAGTTGCTAGAGTTGTTGTGCCAAAAACAACTCTATGCAAAGTTTTCTAAGTGCGAGTTTTGGCTTCAGGAGCTGTAGTTCCTCGGCCACACGATCAGTGGCGAAGGGGTTGCGGTTGATCAATCAAAAGTGGAACCTATTCTTAATTGGAAGCAACCTCGTAATGCGTCTGAGGTTCGCAGTTTTCTTGGTCTGACAGGTTATTACCGCCGATTCATTCAAAATTTCTCGAAGATTATTGTTCCCTTAACTTCTATGACCCGTAAGAATATCAAGTTTGTGTGGAGTGAAGCTCAAGAAGAAGCATTTCAGACACTGAAAGAGCACTTATGTGAGTCTCCAATCCTTTCTCTTCCCGAAGGAAATGAAGACTTTGTGGTCTATAGTGATGCATTGATACATGGTCCGGGATGTGTTTTCATGAAATGGGGAAGAGTTATAGCCTATGCATCTCGTCAACTCAAGGACTATGAAAAGAATTATCCCACTTATGATTTAGAACTTGCAGCTATGGTTTTTGCTCTCAAGTTGTGGCGACACTATCTTTATGGAACTCGTTGTCAGCTTTATACCGATCACAAAAGCCTCAAATATATTTTCGATCAGAAGGAGTTAAATATGAGGTAACAACGTGCAATGGAGTTAATTAAAAATTATGACTGTGAGATTCTTTATCACCCATGTAAAGCTAACGTGGTCGCAAATGGCTTAAGTCGTAAGTCATACTCCGGGGTGCTGTGTTGTGCTAATGCGCGGGTTCCGGTGATGATCTTATCAAGTTCCAAGCAAAAGCTTTTATGGACGAGCATATTAAGTCCGAGCGCATGGTCGGTTATGTCGATCACCTAACCTCAGATAGGCGAGGTGTTTTGTTGTTTGACACACAAATATGGGTACCCAAGAAAGGAGGTCTTAGAGAGTTGGTTTTGTCGGAAGCCCATAATACCCGATTATCAGTTCATCCAGGCAGCACAAAGATGTATCGAGATTTATGTGCGGATTTCTGGTGGCCGGGTTTGAAAAGAGACGTGGAGAATATGTTCAAAACTGCACGACCTATTTGCAAGTCAATGCCGAACATCAAAAACCATATGGAAGTCTGCAGCCATTAGACATTCCGCAGTGGAAATGGGAAGCAATTTCAATGGATTTTGTAACTAAGTTACCAAAGACTCTTCAACAGCACGATTTCATTTGGGTAATTGTTGACCGTCTTACAAAGAGTGCTCACTTTATACTGGTTCGAGAGAACTATTCTATGGAGCGATGAGCACAAATATTCATTGATGAGATTATTTCCAGGCACGACGTTCCTAAGAAGATTGTATCTGACAGGGATTCTCGGTTTACTTCGAGATTTTGGCAGAGTTTTCAGCAAGAGTTGGATATGCGTGTCACCCTTGGTACCGCGTTTCACCCACAGACGGATGGCCAGAGTGAGCGTACGATTCAGACCCTCAAAGATATACTACGCGCCTGTGTGATTGAGTTTGGTGGAAACTGGGATGCACACTTGCCGGTGATCGAGTTTTCATATAATAACTCGTATCACTCCTCTATCGGCATGGCACCTTTCGAGGCCCAGTATGGCCGTAGGTGTCGTACCCCATCTTGTTGGCGTGAGGTTGGTGAGAAACCTATTGGAGGTCCTGAATTGTTACAAATTACGCATGATAAGATTCAGATTATTAGAGAGAATATGAAGGCAGCTCAAGATAGACAAAAGATATATGCAGATAAGAAACATAGACCCGTGGAGCTTGAGGTTGGCAGTATGGTTATGCTCAAAGTGTCACCTTGGAAGGGAATTATGCGATTTGGAAAGCGAGGCAAGCTCAGCCCTCGATTTATCAGTCCGTACAAGATCATCGAGCGCATCGGTAAGCAAGCCTACAGACTTGAGTTACCTCTAGAGTTAGCAGGAGTTCACCATGTATTCCATGTGAGTTATCTGCGAAAATGCCTCAAACATGGTGAAGAAATGGTGCCTACACAAGACGTGTTCGGATTGATGAAAGGTTGTGATATGTCGAAGAACCCGAGAAAATTATCGACTCCAAAATCATCAAGTTGCGCAACAAAGAGATAGAGATGGTACTAGTCAAGTAGAGACACCATCGCGGTCCCAACTACACGTGGGAGACCAAAGCAGCATTGTTAGTCAAGCATCCCAATCTATTACATTCTGAATGATCTCGAGGATGAGATTAAGCTAACGGGGAAGAGATTGTAACACTCCAAATTTCAAGTAATAATTTATACCGCTTTTCGTCTATTCTGATAAATTGGAGATTTTTATAAAACTTAAAATTAGAAGATTTAAACATTAAAAATTATTAAGATACTGATATAGTTAGGTGATGATCGGTATTCAACTTTCATATCCAAAACAATAATACTTACAAAAGGTTATGTTATAAAAATCAGTATTTAGTTTTATTTTCCTATCCAAATTATATCTAGATTGGTAAAAGAATAAAATAATAACAATAATAATAAATTTTAGTCATGACCAAAATGTCATATGATGATTATTTTTGGTCAAACACTCCAAATCCATGCTTTGTGTCATTTGACAAATCTATCATCATCGTCATCATCACTTATCATTTCCATCACATTTTAAATAGCTAGCTCTCTTTCATTTTTACTTCAACTCTTATGGAAGATTGAAATGAAAGCAAGAGTTGGAAAAGAGTTATAACTCTTCTTATTCTTCATCATTCTCTTCATTTCAACTTAAGGTAAATTCTCAATTCTTGTTCATTTTCATTATTTTAAGAATCAAGATGTGAATTCATATTTCTAGCAATTCATAACAACATTAAACAATATATGAACAATTATAACAATCTAACACAATCTATTGAATGATTAAGAGAAGAATATTACATTTGGTTCATGGCTTTCTTGCAAAGCAAACTTCTATTCTCTCTCTAGATCTGTATCCACTTTCTATTCTTGTCCGATCACCTACAAAATAGAAATACTACTTCTATTTATATACACACTATAACTATTGTGTATTTACAATCAATTCCCCTGAACTGTTACAAAATATTGTTTTCAACTCTACTTATAATTGTACCCAACAATCTCCCCCTTAGAGATGAAAACAATTTTTCATTTAAAGTTCTCTGTTCAGGTTAATTCTTATCTTGAATCTTCTTCTTTTCTATGATCTCTGAATCTTCTGATTTAGAAACTTCTTCTTTATTGTCTCTCTTTGATCTTCTCATCTCTTCTTTTCTGATCTTCTCTTTTCTTGATAGGACACTCCCCCTTGAATCATGAATGGCTATTAAATCTCTTTCTTGATCAATTGTCTTGAGATGATGTAGCAATCGTCTTCAATCTACTCAACAGTTGTCTCTGAACTCTAGCTTTTCTCCCCCTCATGATGATCATAAGAATTATGAACATCATGCAAAATCTTCAGAGACATAAGTGCAATGAATTTACAATTGAGGAAATACGACAACAATTACAACTCAGAAATTACAAATTGATTTTCTCCCCCTTAAACTGATATCTCTCTCCCTATACAAAGCAGATTTATCTCACCCCCTCAAAAAGTTCACTCCCCCTCGAATTGATACTATAACTTTTTAGAACAAAAACAAAGCTTTTCAACTTTGGGGAAATGAAACATATTCATTTTGTGAGATAACGAGTCCAGGTCCACATAGGATTCCTGTTTGCACAATAGACATAATCTATGTGACCTACTTTCAGCGCTGGCATGATGTAACACTGGTAGGATTTCCAAATAGTCATCGTGAAATCCTTTATCATGAAAGAATCACTCATATTTGTTCCGGCTTAGTCACTTTGGACTAGCAGTTTATAGTCACGCAGACTGTTAGACTCGATGTGTCCTAAAAGTGTATATAATCAGCTCTAGACACAATGTGCATCAAATGAAATTGGAGACCGGAGCAACTGTCTTCCTTGTTTCAATATCAATAATATCCAAATGATATATCGATAGAAATGTGTTATATCTCCGTGATTATTGAAACAGAAATCTTTTGAGAGATAACTGAGTAGTTGGTGGGGTTAAGTGCATGCGTCACTGGGTCCATGACGTCTTTTTCAATATCAAGTCACCTAGGGCTTGATAGATTATGTGGTTTACCCAGCAGACACAGTGTAGGTAGGATTTTATTTTCTTCAAATCCTTTCTCAACACTCAGCTCTCAGCATTTTTCAACTAAGCTCCCTCCAGCTCACTTTTAAGAAATGAATTCAATCAGCTTTATAGCAAAAGCATGACCTGATGCACCACCATCTCCTTTCAATATCAATATCCCTCTCATTTACATTTTATCTCTGCTCGACCCTGTCAGTATCCCGTGATAACTGACACTTCTCAACTAATAAACCGAAAGAACCCTCACCCGCACAATCTATAGATGGTTTGCTTCTTGGGTAGGTCTTCCGGTTCTGGTTAGACCATAGAAGCGATATTTATGCCTATCACTCAGATTGGTGCATAATCGGAGTCAGCAGAAAGATTTTCAGCTTTGAAGCTCAAGGGATATCAGAGAGATTATTTTCAAATAATATGAGAGAAATAATATGGGAGATATCAGAATGAAATAGAAAATCGGATATATGATATGAAAAGAACCAGACTTTCTTGAAAGAATTAGCATTTGGGAGATAACGGGAGAATTCAGTATAAATTGGAAGAGTTATAACAAAGAGAATCTCAGAAGAAATGAGATTATGAAAATCAAAGAGATTAGATCAATTAATCTCAATGATAGATTCAGAGATTCATAAAAATATTTCTTTTCAGCTCAAAAACTCTTTTTATGTGTGTGTCAAATATTTTCGTGAAAAATCACACATAGTTTTGAAAAATGTCATCGTCAAAGTGCATCTGAAACTCCCCCTGGAAATAAGCATACATAGTTAGTCAACTCGTAGAAATGAAATCAGGAGCAAAAAATTATAAAAAATAAAACTCCCTCTTTGTCAATTTCAGCTTCGGAGTTGAATTCAGGGCAGGAATTCCAGTAAGATTTGTCTCTCAGACTCGGGTTCTAATCTAAAATGATTACAAGCCATATGTCACCGAAGCTCGGGTTTCAGTCTGATGTAACTGAAAGCCTTTGACTCTGGTTCATTGAAGTCCGGGTGCTAGTCTGAATTTAACTAGAAACCAATTTTGAGTTGAAGCACGGGTCTTGACCTGAAGTAATCAAGAGCCTATTGAAATGAAGAACGGGTTCTTATCTGAAATGATAAGAAACCTATAACCTGCAAAATTTAAGATGTCTTTGGTATCCAAACAGATTTGGATCCAGACTTGTTAGCGCTCTTGGGTACCCATTTCAAAACAGGTTTTGGTACCCACTTGTACTTGGATTTAGGTACCCATTGCAAGGTATAACTATCAGCTTCTCTTTCAAAAGTAAAAAAACAAATTTCTTTGAGTATGAGAAAATTGAATATCTGAATTTCTAAAGAAACTTGAATTTGAATGATCAGACTTTTGCGAACTCTTCTTTTTGAAAAACTGTCCGGTTCTTGCCTGTTTCTGATAATACTTGGTATTTTTCTGTGAAAATGTTTTCTAGATTAGAATGACCAGTATTTTCAGAAACTTTAAGAAAATTTGACTTCGAAGATTCACCGGTGTAAATCGTGACCGGAAGTTGTTCAACAATTTTATCTTTGCCGCTGTGTATCTTTAACAGATACTTAAGTTTAAGATCTGAAGAAGAATCAAACTTAGCAGAATTAGTTAGATTCACTTCACTTTCAGAAGACAAACCAGAGTGATTAACATTGGATTTTAAACACACTGAAGAAGGGGTCTTAACCTTTGACTCAGTTGATGAAGTAAACACATGCAATTGTTTTGTAAGATGAAGTATCTGATCTTCCAAACTTTTGATAATGACTAAATTTGAATTTCTGTCATGATCAAATGATTGGTAATCAGATTTAAAAGATTGTTCTTTGATTAAGAACATTTGTCTTTCATCTTCAAACAATTCAGATTTTGATTTAAAATCTTGTTCTTTAAGTAAGAACTCATGTCTTTCCTTCTCAATCAAATCTTTAGTTAAAGACAACTCTTGTTGAAGAGCAAAAATTTCTTCATTTTTGTTTAAAATACAATTCTGATCAGTTGGTTTTGTCTTACAAAGTGTATCTTCAAGATCCTGAACTTTCTTGTAAAGATCAGATCTTTCAGGCAAAAGATATTTCAGTTGAGTTGCATTCTGAAAATTTTCTTGTTTCAGCTCATCAAGTTCTTTAAGTAATTCAGATATTTTCAATTGATGAGCACAACTCTCAGAGTTTTGTTTTTCTTTTAAGCTGTTAATTTCTTCATTCAGTATTTGTACGTCACGTAACGCCAAATGTTTATCAGTATTTAACTGAACAAGAATGTCGTAATTGTTCTTACGAATCTTTTCAGATTCAGTAAGTTTGGCGATCAGCTCAGATTTTGAAAGTTGTTCATATGCCATTTTGAATTGCTTGAAATTGAATCTTCCAAGATCTTTTATGGAAAAATGAGTGAATTCTGATAAAACTTTGAGAATTATATCTAAAAATGATAACTTGTGAAAAATCAGCTCGGAAATGACTTTTTGACGTTGAAATTTTAGATTTTCTGTACAAAAATGCCCGTAACTTTTTTCTGGAGTGGAATTGGGCCTCGAAAATTTACCGAACCGGCTATGCCAGTTTTAGAAATGTAGATCTCTTTTCAAGCTTCGATTTGACGTATGGTAGGCCTTCTAACTATGTTCCAGTCAAAAGTTATGGTCAATTTAAGCAGAATAGGTCATATAGTCAAACTCGAATGATAAAAGAATGAAACTCGAATGGTTATGACTGAAACTCGAATGAAGAATGATAAAACTCGAATGATTAAGTATGAAACTCGATTGATTAAGTATAAAACTCGATTGATTAAGTATGAAACTCGGATGAAGCTTATTGAATCTCGAATGAAGAATGATTCAACTCGAATTACACTGTGCTCAACTCGAATGAAACATGAAGTTTCTCGATTGATGCTTTGATCAACTCGAATGAAACATGAAGTTTCTCGATTGATGCTTTGATCAACTCGAATGAAACATGAAGTTTCTCGATTGATGCTTTGATCAACTCGAATGAAACATAAAGTTTCTCGATTAACTCTTTATCCAACTCGATCAGTTAAGGATAAAACTCGAATGAAGCATACATAAAACTCGAATGAAACACAAACAAACTCGAATAACAACTTGATCAAACTCGATTAAAACAAGGAATTCAGTGTTGCCCGAGTTTGAACAGGAACTGATCAAAATCAAGTTCAAAATGACAATTTTCAACAAAAATTCACGAATTGATTCCAGATTGAAATCGAACCTGCGGTTTTCACACACAAACACTTTTTGAAAAACAACTTTGGCTAATTTCAGATTAAAATCCAAAAATCGATCAAAAAACCTCAAGAACACACACTTTTTCAAAAATTCAGTAAAATCCAAATTAAATCTTGTGTGTTTGGAATTAAAATCTGATGTTTATCACAATAGATTCGACTTTAAATGCTCCACCTTCGTTCCAATTTTCACTTCAATTCATCCACAAAATCAAAAACCTCAATTAATTTTCTGTTTTCGAAAAACTTGATGGAACAGTGTTCGAAAAAAAATGAAAATTCAGATTCAAAATTCAATCAATTTAATCCATATTAGGCTCTGATACCAATTGTGAATTCATATTTCTAGCAATTCATAACAACATTAAACAATATATGAACAATTATAACAATCTAACACAATCTATTGAATGATTAAGAGAAGAATATTACATTTGGTTCATGGCTTTCTTGCAAAGCAAACTTCTATTCTCTCTCTAGATCCGTATCCACTTTCTATTCTTGTCCGATCACCTACAAAATAGAAATACTACTTCTATTTATATACACACTATAACTATTGTGTATTTACAATCAATTCCCCTGAACTGTTACAAAATATTGTTTTCAACTCTACTTATAATTGTACCCAACACAAGATTGAATGAAGCTTTGTGATAGATAGTAATTTAAAAAACAATGTTAGATATTCACTTTTATCAACATCTCTCCATTGAAAAATTAAAACTCCATTGTTGGAAGAAAAACTTCATTTTTATTAAAAGCTTTAAAATTAAGGAATAGTCATAAAAATAAAATCACTATCAAGTTTATAACTTATTTTGTAACTCATTAGTTTGGGGTTAAATAAATATGTTATTTAATGTATTTAATTTGAATTGTTGGACAAACAATAAAATTTTGTTATATATACGTTGGATATGAGTATGTATACATACATACATACATACATACATACATACATACATACATACATACATACATACATACATACATACATACATACATACATACATACATACATATATATATATATATATATATATATATATATATATATATATATATATATATATATATATATATATATATATATATATATATATATATATATATATATAGAGAGGGAGGTTCAATGGAAAACCACCATGCACCGGAAAACTTGTGAAAACCGCACTGCACCACCACAAATGCATCAAATTCCCCGCGTGATGCATCAAAATCCCGCGTGATGCATCAAATTTCCCGTGTGATGCATCAAAATCCCGCGTGATGCATCACCTTATTTACGATCATGCCACCGCGTTTTTCATGAAATGCACCAAATCGGACGGTAGGCGTAGGTTTCCATGGTTTTCAGGTGCATAGTGGTTTTCCATTGAACCCACCCCTATATATATATATATATATATATATATATATATATATATATATATATATATATATATATATATATATATATATATATATATATATATATATATATATATGTATGTATATATATATGTGTGTGTGTGTGTGTGATCTTTAATATAGAATCCAAATTATTAAAATTTTATTTAATTTTATTATAATAGGTTTGTCTATTATAAAGTACAAAATAATAATTAATCGATAAATGTTATTAATAAGGGCAAACGACAAAAAATAGTTACAAGTTTTGACATTTTTATCATTAATAGTAACATTATTTATTTTTTTATCATTAATAGTAACAACTTTTTATTTTTCTATCAATAATAGTAATGGGTGACATGTAAATTTGTTTAGCAGCTCACCAACTTTTCAGTTATAAAAAATAGTAAAAATTTTTCAGATTTTTATCAATAATAGTAACATATCAAATTAAAAACATAAATTTTTTTATTTATTAAGTTTTCTAATATTCCATAAACACCAAAATAAACCAAATTTTTATTCCAAATATTTACGGATAGATAATATTCGATTACTTATTCACAATTATATATAATATAATTGAAAAAAATATTGTGAATCATTTCAATATTCACTTTTTCCAACAAAAAAACTACGAACCATCATTTTCTTAGTTTTTCCGAATAAAATAATACAAATCGTTCCATTTTTTAGTTTTCCCCAATCTAAATGGGTCATAGTTTTTTATTTAAAAAGCAAAAACTCAAAATGAGTCTCAATATTTTTCATTCATAAAAAAACTATAAAATCAAAATGAGTCTCAATATTTTTCATTCACAAAAAATCTAAATGGGTCATAGTTTTTTTTTATAAAACACAATGAGTCATGGTTTTTCCATTCATAAAAAAAACTAAAAAATGAATGGGTTGCAAAACTTTTTCATTCGTAGTACTATTCATTTGGAATAAAAAAGTATAAATTGGTCAGCTTTTTAGTAAATTCCGAACGAAATTGATTACAAACCATACAACTTTTAACTTTGCTGAATGAAAAACTACGACCCAATCATGTTTTAGATTTTTTTTACAAAAAACTATAAATCATTTTGATTTTTCGTACAAAATAATTGCAACTATTAATTTTTGTGTTTTTAACAACGAAAAAACTATGAATTATTCCAGTTAGGGATGTGTGGAATGGCCGAAAAACCGAAATGAAATTGGAATCGAACCGGAACCAGAACCGATTGGAACCGATTTATAATATTCGGTTCAGTTATCAGTTCTTATAATCTTCAAGTTTCGGTTATCGGTTATTCGGTTATCGATTCTGCGGGTATCAGTTTTATCGGGTATAGAACTGATAATTTAAAAAGCTCATAACATGTAAATCAATAAATGATTTAAAAGCCCTCCGAAAAGATTATTTGTTGGAACAATATTTTAGTATGGTGAAACTACTTAAATTATATGAATACATCATGATCATCACTTCTCTTAATCTATTTTCATGCTTTTTTTTTGTTATATCTAGTTATAATAGATAGAATTATATATGTTTTTTAATTATTGGTTCTAATCGGTTCCGTACCCGAAATACCCGTATCATAACCAAACCGGAACCGGATTACAATTATTGGTTCGGTTATCGGTTCTTACAATCTTTTATACTCGGTTTCGGTGAAATCGGATTCGGCTCGGTTCGATCCGGTTCCGAAACCGTTTACATCCTTAATTCCAGTTTATAGTTTTGCCGAATGAAAAATATTGTGATCCATAAACACGATACATAACCACTTGTACGAAACTATAAACTAGAATAAGTCATAGTTTTTTCGTTGTTAAAAACACAAAACTTAATGGGTTGCAATTATTTTCTATGAAAAATCAATATGATTTATGATTTTTTGTTAAAAAATCTAAAACATGATCAATTTGTAGTTTTTTTTATTCCAAATGAAAGGTACTACGAATGAAAAACTATTGCGACTCATTCATTATTTAGTTTTTCTATGAATGGAAAAATCATGACTCATTGTGTTTTATAGTTTTATGAATGAAAAATATTGAGACTCATTTTGATTTTTTGTTTTTTAAATAAAAAAACTATGACCCATTTAGATTGGAAAAAACTAAAAAATGGAACGATTTGTATTATTTTATTCGAAAAAACTAAAAAAATGATGGTTCGTAGTTTTTTTTGTTGGAAAAAGTGAAAACTGAAATGATTCACAGTATTTTTTTCATTCATATTATATATAATTGTGAATAGATAATCGAATATTATATATCCGTAAATATTCGAAATAAAAATTTGGTTTATTTTGGTGTTTATGGAATATTAGAAAACATAATAAAATAAAAAAATTTATGTTTTTAGTTTGATATGTTACTATTATTGATAAAAATCTAAAAAGATGTTACTATTTTTTATAACTGAAAAGTTGGTGACCTGCTAAACAGGTTTACAGGTCACCCATTACTATTATTGATAGAATAATAAAAAGTTGTTACTATTAATGATAAAAAACAAATAATGTTACTATTAATGATAAAAATGTCAAAACTTGTTACTATTTTTGGTAAGTTGCCCTATTAATAAATTTAGAACAAGTTTAATGAGTAATTGTATCGTTAGAGATCGAATCTAAAGTTATCCTTAATAAAACAATGAATGGACTTGTAGGTGATATATTTGGTGATCAACTTATAAATCTAATAATAATGAAAACAAGTTAGATTTTAATGTGATAATAACGAACTCAACTATCAGGGTGGTTGTTGGTATTTGGTAGGCGGGTTTAGCACCACTAAGTAGCCAAGAGTTCGTTGATTGAAGAACCAAACTTCATTGCAGGCACCGTGAGTAACAAATTTGCTTTCTTAAACATGTATTATTGTTTATATATGCTTTGATTACCTGACTATTACATGTTTATTGCTACCTGCTATTTGAGCCTTGGCAATTTCATTTGATTATCATTATATTGGGGAGTTACCCCATATATGCATGCTATATACTTTACACGGCTGAGCTTTGCTACTTCGTGTGGCACGCAGGACGCCGTATCTCGAATCACACTTTGATCTCAAACGATACTTGAGATCTGACTCCAGACGATACTTGGAGTCTGTTCTGGGAGATACCCAGAACCTCTATTAGGGATTACAGACGATATTTGGAATCCCAAATGACCACTAATCTGCTATTACCATGTTACATGAAACATATATTTGTTTATGACTGTTAATCTGTTATTCATTGAGTCTGGCAAGCTTTCACCGGTTGTGGGGATATTATTTTATAGATTTAGACAAAGGTAAGGGTGCAGCGGCATCCTTTTCTGGACTATGATCGATGACACCACATCATGACATTTCTGGAGAGTTACTTTAGCGTTTTGGTTATTTTCTGTAGTTATTGGGTTTATATAAAACCCTTAGACTTTATTGGCATGTACTCTGTTATTAACTCTTAAGACTTAAATCTTATTTTGGCGACTTAGTAGTTTGACATTCTGAGGAATTAGCGACGTCAAGCTAATAAGTTTGCATGTGATGTATTTTGATGATGTCATTATTATCCTTATGTTGTATTGACAAAAGAAGAAAAAAAATAAGCTGTCCCGTATTTTGTTGACTGTTTATTTCAGATCTTGGGTAAAAGTTTATAAATAATTAAGATAAGTACATGTTTCATGAGTTCCTATTCTGAGCTATCTGGTGGGATCTCATATATCATTCAGTAGAGAAACGCTGAACATTTTACTATCAAGTTTAATCTTTTATTACTGAGTTTTAAATATCGTGCTACTAACCCTTGCATTCTCACCAGAGTTAGCTGACCTAGCTGACCGTATGTTTAAACTGTGTGTATCTCAGGTGACCAGAGTACTAGTAGGCCTGCTGAACCCATGTAGGCTTCATATCTTTACACGAGGAGTTGCTAGCTACCTAGACTGAGGTAGTTATGATTTTGGGAACTTATGTACTTTATATACTGTGTAAATTAAATAGGGATTACCATGACTTATTATGGAGATTAAAGTTTTAAATTAACGAGGTTTTCCTGTGTTTACTTTGGGAACATTTATGAATTATCATATTATATTTATCCTGACATGTTATTTACGTGGCATTGTGGAGTGGATCGAGGGTGTTTACATTACATAAAGCAATGAGTTACATATCACTTTGTTGTTAAATTTATTGACTTATTTATTTTAATAACAAACCAACTCTTTAATATGTTAATTTACAAAAGATCGAACTCAAGATTTCTAATTTCATAGATCAACATCGAATTTTTTTCACTAGTTTTTTATAATGCAGTAATACGTTTATATATTAAAAAGTAACTTTGTTATTAAAATAAGTAAATCAATAAATTTGATAATATAAAAACTTGTAGCTTAATGGATAAAGCTTTGCCTTTATAAAACTAAAAGTTTTGGGTTCAATTCTCAACTAAATAATTTAATATTTTATTGTTGTGGAAGCATAAAAACAATGAACCAATTTCTACTAAGTGGACCGGTTTGGACACCAGACCGATTCGATCCCACCGATCGCATGATGCATCAAGTGATCGTGATGCATCATCCTCCCCGCGTGATGTAATATGTTTTTCTTTGCAATACATTGTGTTTCGACTCGAATTGACTACACGGTGCATCAAATAATCATGATAAGCGACCCTACTTTGCTGATGCACTGTGGGTTCAATAGAAAATCTCCATGAATCGGAAAACTTTGAAAAACCGTAATGCATCGCTAGGAAATGTATAAATGCATCACGCGGAGAAGATTGCATCACACAGGAAAATTTGTGATTCATGATCAATTGATGCATTACGCGGTCGGTCCGAGTCGAACCACACTGCATTACACGAGAAGGATAATGCATCACGATCATTGATGCATCATGTGACCGTTCCGAGTCGGGTCAGTTTGACGGTCCAAATCGATCTGGTTTTTTACTGGTCCGTTTAGTCAAAGTTGGTCCATCATTTTTAGGTTTCTCTAAAAAAAACTAAAAAATAATAAATTATTTAACTAAGAATCAAACACCAAACCTCTAATTATATGAAACTATGCTTTAACCATTAAGCTACATATCACTTTGTTGTTAAATTTATTGAATTACTTCTTTTAATAACAAACCAACTCTTTAATATATTAATTTATAAAGATCGAACCCAAGATATCTAATTTCATAGATAAACATCGAATGTTATTCACCAGTTTTTTTTATGATGCACTTATAAGTCTATATATTTGTTGGGATTCGTATCGGTTTTTCATAAAAACGTAAACTTTTAATCGTATTAAAAGCACAACGGAAGCTTTTTAAAATTTACCAATTTCGTACACTGATCATCAAGTAAAACATAAGATAAGTAACATGAAAGCATTAAAAATTGTACCTTTGTATTTGATGACAAAAATATCGAATGAGATGCTTTCTGTATCCACCAGTGATGATACGGTCGAGCGACGCCAATTACGTAATCGAAGACACGATGAACGGGAAAAACCAAACATTTTTTATTTGGTTTTCTTTTTGGCCGTATCACCACACACATAAAAGGAGGGTGTGTGGTTTCTCTGAATCTCAATCACACATCCATCTTTATGTGTGTTTTGTGTATATATATCTCTGTATTCTCGGCCATGTGTGTGTGTGTCTATATATATATATATATATATATATATATATATATATATATATATATATATATATATATATATATATATATATATATATATATATAAAATAAGGTTCCCCTGCGTACCAAGAAAAATCTCGCGTATCCAATGTACTCCACATAGGGAAGGATATTTTCGTAATTATAGGGACCATTCACATCATTTAATTGACAATTCACGTTACTTAATTGTTCATTCACATTACTTAATTGATCATTCACAACACTTATTTGATCATTCAAAAGAATTATTTTACTATTTATACTTCTTCTACACTTATTTGATCATTCACAACACTTATTTGACCATTCACAATTTTTCAACACTTATTTGATCATTCACAATACTTATTTGACCATTCATATTACTTAATCGATCATTCACATTACTTAATTGATTATTTACAACACTTATTTGATCATTCACAACACTTATTTGATCGTTCACAAGAATTATTTAACTATTTATGATTCTTTGACGCTTATTTGATCATTCACAACACTTATTTGATCATTCACAATTCTTCAACACTTATTTGAACATTAACAACACTTAGTTGACCATTCATATTACTTAGTTGACCATTCACATTACATAATTGATCGTTCACAACACTTATTTGATCATTCACAATATTTATTTCATCATTCACAATAATTATTTGACTATTTACACTTCTTCTACACTTATTTGATCTTTCACAACACTTATTTGATCATTCACAATAATTATTTGACCATTCACACTTTTTCTACACTTATTATGAATGGTCAAATAATTAATGTGAATGATCAAATAAGTGTTGTGAACGATCAAATAAATACTGTGACTGATCAAACAATTCTTGTGAATGATCAATTAAGTGTTGTAAATGATCAAATAAATGTAAAAGAAGTGTAAATAGTCAAATAATTATTGTGAATGATGAAATAAATATTGTGAATAGTCAAATATTCATGTGTATGATCAAATAAGTGTTGTGAATGATCAAATAAATACTATGAATGGTCAAATAATTCTTGTAAATTATCAAATAAGTGTTGTGAATGATCAAATAAGTGTAGAAGAATTGTGAATGGTCAAATAAGTGTGTGAATGATCAAATAAGTGTAAAAGAAGTGTGAATGATCAAATAATTATTGTGAATGATCAAATAAGTGTTGTGAATGATCAAATAAGTGTAGAAATTGTCTCAATTGGTGGGTTAATATGATATTTGTTCGCAAATAATACGTGTGAATTTGGTTCAACCTTTGCTATATTCATCACCCTTGAATATCAACCAAAAACCACAGTGCCTTTTAATTCTCGTTGTGGTTCCCACGACAACAAGCAGCTATGGAATAATTTTAGAATAACTTTACATTTATTCTTGTATTTCTAAAACATGCAAAGTAGAACGACATTAAAGATATCATGTTGATCTCCTTTATCTCAATAAACACAACATGACTTCCATCAATTTAATGCTACTGTTCTTTTATCAAATGTAACGGTAATATGATCTATCGAAAAATTAATTTCAGACATGATCTTAGTGTGAGTAATCTCTAGTTATCTGACTTAACTTCAAAACTGTTTATCTTTGAAAATTTTCACTAGTTCTTTATTACAAGTTCTTGTAATATTATTCAGATCCATTTTGGATCTCCTTTTTAATTTATATCCATTACATTAAGAGGAACTGATAAATCACTCATAAAGACACCATGATTAAAATTTAGGAGCTCTAGCAATTCAGATTAATTGCTACTAGTGATACGTTTAAATGTTCAGTCTTAAATCCGACAGTATGTGGTTTATCTATATCTTAACAAGATATCTTAACTTAATAACATTGTGTTCAGCATTTGTGATATGTATCCATAACCACCAAAACCTGGTTATCTACAACATTTCGTTGTTGTGTTCCGTCAAGTTTGCCGACGAGTGTTTGAACAAGTCATAGACTATTACTTGACTAACCATCACACAACTTGTATACATTTTAAATGTAAATTTATATAAAATGCGATTACTTCTTGTCTAAACAAATTTGACTTATCAAGTCATTAATTGTTTCTGAGAAGTTTAGTGAATTAACCTCCATTTAACTCCTTACATTTAATTCTGTAATTTATGAGTTTCATCTATATAATTACGGATAACTATTCAACTCATATAATTTCTTGAACTAACTTTCAAGAATTAACAAGTTTAATGAAACTTCATTCGGAACACTTGAACAATTTCAATAGTATTACACAACAACATAGTAACCTCTTTTATCTGAATATGACTACTAGCTTGTTCAATCTCTATTAACAAGTCTATACCCATGGCTTAGTAATATTAAACAATAAGGATATCAAACAATAAATTTTCAACTCGATAAATTTCTTTATTTATCCCAAAAATACTTGCAAGAAATTCAACTACAAAATTGTTTACTACACCATGATAAACTATTGATTACATGAACAAAATAGTGTCCAACAGAGTGTTCTCTAAGATGTCTCTATACTCCCACTGGTCCTGTCATCTTTTTTCACTTCTCTTTAGTCCTTGCAGACATTATGCATAAAACTTTGTTCAATTGGCTATCACATATCCAAGAACAATAGAAAGTGAATAATCCAGATACCCGAAGTCTTAGTATGGTTAGCCCTGACCCTTTCCAAGTATTTAGAACAATTCCTTTTCTAGTGCCCAGTTTCCTAGCACTTAAAACATTTGTCATCCTTGGATTTGACTTCTCTGGTTCTAGGCTTTAGCTACTTCTTAGCTTTAACCTCCGGCTTGGGAACTTGTTTTCCCTTTTTCCCATTCGCTATCTTCTCTCCTTAATCATTCCCTCAGCAGTCTGGAGCATTTGATGTAACCCACTGATCGTCTTCTCCATATTATGCATATTGTAATAAATTACAAATTGCTTAAAATCACTCAATAAGGAATTGCGAATTAGATCCACGGCTATCTCCTGTGTCACGGGATACCCAAGCCTGCTAAAATGATCCAGAAGACCCTTAGGGGGCTTTGGTTCACAGATTCTGAAGGAATCTGATGGAAAAGGAATGAACATTCCATTCCTCTGGCATGTTTGGCTGACAAATTTCATGGAATGATACTTCCCTTTCAAGAAAAACATTCCCTCCACTAAAAGAATGTGTTTTCCAATGGAGTTTTCAATGAATAAACATTTCATTCCCATGATATATCTTTTTTATTCACTCACACCTACCATAATGACCCGACTAAACTCAACCTAACCCCACCTTACCTTACCCACTCACCTTACCCTACCACCAATGTACTCACCCACCAAATTTAGCACATCTCTTTCCACTCTTATATACCCACCATACCATACATTATCCCTACTCCAACTCCACTCCGTACCCTACCTTACCATTAATCTACTCATCTATCAAACCTACTATATCCATTCCTATCTTTATATTACACACATTCACCTTACTTAATATTCATCCTATCATATCATATCATATCATATCATATCACAACACTGGTTTTAACCCATCCTACCTAATCCAACCCTTCGCATGACACCTAGCCCACCTTAACCCACCATATCATATACTATTTTGCTTATGTAGTAAGCATTAATATTTAATGTTATCATTTTAAGACATTTGTTGTATGAATATATTTATAAAGAAAAGAATTTGTTTTATCAAGAAAAAAGTTTGTTTTAAGATGAAAAAAATAAAAAAAGAACATACTTTATAAATATTTTTATAATTAAAAAAATTGAAAAAGTATTAATAATATATTTTGGTAATTTGTCATAATCATACTACAATTTCTTTGACAAATTTATAACAAAATAGAAAACAACAAATGAATTGAATCTGAATTCCATTACTTTCCTGCCAACCAAATAAACTACAATATTTGAATTAAGAAGATTCCATTTCTTTCAGAATTCCATTCCTTTGACAGATTCCACTCCTGGAATAAATATTCTGCGAACTAAACGTCACCTTAATCTTCAGCACATGGGGTTCGACAGTTGTTCCTTCTGCCATCCTGTAGGAGTTCAGAGCGCTAGTCGTATTATATCTCTCAGTCCGAGCCTGTGCCTGGAACATATCCTTTAGCTGACGATACATCTTGTAAGTTGAGACATCCATAGGGTTAGTATGTAGCTCAGATGTCATGGTCGCTAGCATTAGACATGCAACATCGACCGAGTCCTCAGAGTGCTTCTTGTGGTGATTTCTCTCCTCAATTATAGCAGTCTCTGCAGGAGCAGATCTTAGTGTCCTTTCCAGATTATACGACTTTCACTACATTCTCAGAACAATAGTCAGATTTCATTCCCAGTCCAGGAAATTGCTTCTTTTGAGTTTTCAATGTCTTGAATGGACCTCAACGTAACAACATTGTGCTTTTAGGGAGGATTTGCAATAGGAGGAGGTGGAGGAAGGATAATGACGTTATCATGGTTATTGTTGTTATTGTCATTGTTATTATTTAAACTGTTTCTACCTCTGCCTCTTTCAACCACTTAAAACATTTTTCGAGAATTAGTATTTGATTAACCATTAATAAATCAATAACCTGATTTATTAATTCTAAGAAACCTTTTACTTATTCATGCACCCAAAAGATGCTGAACCTACATGAATAAGCTACTCAGGCAGGCAACTTGGTACCAATTACAACTCCCTTGCAACTATTAGATCTTATGAGAGTTTCAATTTCTTAAATTGATCATGTTTAATCTCATCCACACCTTGGGCAACAGTCATACTGAGAAACCACCACTGACACACACCATATAACAACTGCAAGTCACTGGCCTAAGTCTCACTAAGAATCCGCAATGCTCAGCTCACAGCTTCCCGAGGTTGCGGCGTAAGCACCCAACGGAGGCAGGACCTACTTACGACGATCGGTCACCGTGGGTGCCACTATATGGATGGTGTGTTGTGTCAGAATTTTAAATTGGGTATATAACCAGTCGCTTACATAGAACTAGTGGCCAGTCATGTCAATCAACGGGCAGGATCCTTTCGGTTTTAAACCTTTCGGAAAATCCAACAACCACAGCCCGAGACACCACCTATTCTGTAAACAATCCAGTTAATGTACTAGTTAATTTTCAACTCTTTGATCATATGACATTTTAAAAATAAATCTTCTTTTATTTGAAAAAACTAATTTAATAAAAATGTCATATTTAACACTTGACAAAATAATTAAAGTTTCCAATTTAACTTCTTTTTAAATATTTAATTTTTCATCAAAATTAATTGTAGTTTTGATTTCTTTTATTTATCTACTTTGTCACAACAACCACACTATAAAGCATAAAATATAAAACATACAACCACATGGTGAATAGCATTGCCGAAACTAAATTGGTTTCTGAGAGTCATACGGACAAACCAATTAGGTCAAAACATAAGGGACAAAATCAACACACAATGTAAGAAGGTTGAACTCTTTCAGCTCCCACTAGCCTCAGCATCCGATGATGTCTCTGAGCGTCCTTGATGAATGACATCCTTCTTGATGAACATTTTCGCCAAGATTTTTACATAATTTTAATCTAAATACATTTGCCTATTATCTAACCTATTATAGATTACATCCTAAAACCGGGATTCCAATGACACGCAGGCCTTCCCAAAAATAACCAATAATAAAATAGCAAACATTTAGATTAAATAAACAACCATCACATACAAATGGGTCTTAAGGCTCGGCTATGTCACAAACACAAATAAAGCATATAAATAATTCAAAATTTATTTTCATCTTGTCATGTAAATAATTCCAAAAACCAATTAATCTACCATTAATTGAAGTAGTCATGTCCAATATCTTTCTTATATTAAATAAGTTTCATAAACTTGAAATTTAGGAACATTTTCCATAATTAGAAACTTTTCCCGAAAACAATTCCAAATTTAATTCAATCTTTGCATTATCTTTGGATTCTTAACTATTCTTTTCTTAAAATATTAAATTAACAATTCAAACACTTTTGAAACTTAAACTTACTATTTTAAGAAACCTTTTATTAAACCACATTTAATAAACATAGTTATTATTTTCAAATTAATATTGATAAATAATTTAAACTCCTTTAAATTATTATCAATTAACTATTATTCAATTGAAACATTTTTCAAAAACTAGATAAACATTATTTAAAATGTCAATTTTCTAAATAAACAATTTTACCAATAAAATATGTCTTTTAAAATATTTAAAGAAAAATGACCATCTTTAAATAACACCAAAAATTTATGGTTTTAAACGATTTCTACAAAAAACGTTAATGTTGAGATTAAATCTCAAAACATTAAACCATGACCAAGCATGATACTCAAAATCAAAAATTAATTAATTTAAAAATAGAATCCTTAAATTAAACTGCCTTTAATTTTATAATACCTTTTATGAAATTAAATATTAAGTGTATAAATTAAATCTAGTTTATTATTTAAAATTATCATTAAATTTTATCAAGCCAAAGGTTAAAAAAACAAGTATGACATGGCCGATTTAAACAAAAAAAATTCATGGCATTAATTTTAATTTCAACATTAAAACTTACGTTTTAATTAAAATCGATTTAATATAAAAGACGAATTACCGGAAAAGGAAAACGAACTAACTTAGTTAACCGAGTCATACTCGGGTTCAATAACCTATATGAACCGAAAAACAAGTAGAGTATTAAACTCTTAACGGGTGAAATTAATCGAAGTCATTAAGCAACTCACTTTGATAATATATAGAAAAATGTTTTTTTTACTATAATTATCGAATCGAATAATAATTAAATCGATTTGTGAACTTTATAAAACAAATGAAGTCTCCCACTTTAATTTAATAAAACCGAAACATATATACATATGTTTTGTCACAAATGTTTAAATATTGATAACCAAACACTTTTGATTTATTGATTCGAACAAACCATCCATGAATTCGGCTACGAGAGGTCATGGGTCTCAACCAATGGCCGAAATCTCAAGGCTCGATTTCGCGAACCCAAACGTTTAATTCTCGAGTTTAATTAATTAAATACTTTAAACAATCAAATATCAACTAAATAAAATGAAAAGATGTTTCAAAAATCCTGAGTTCCGAGAAACTCCAAGGTGGCCGAGAATCACCATGGGGTTTCCGAACGCTTTAGTTGATTTTCTCTAAGCCAAATCAAAACCTCAAACGTTTTAATTATCGATTTCAGTCTTTTAAACACTTTTAACTATTAAAAAATGAAACTTTAATAACGTTGGACATGAATACACAAATAATACTATCATTATGTTACTTGAGGTGACTCTGATACCACTGTTGGGAATTCGTATCGGTTTTTCATAAAAATGTAAACTTTTGATCGTATTAAACGCACAACGGAAGCTTTTTAAAATTTACGAATTCCGTACACGGATCATCAAGTAAAACATAAAATAAGTAACATGAAAGCATTAGAAACCGTACTTCTGTATTTGATGACAAAAATACTCGAATGAGATGCTTTCGGTATCCACCGGTGATAACACGGTCGAGCGGCGCCAATTACACAATCAAACACACAAAGATCGGAAAAAACTAAACACGTTTTGTTTTTTTTGGCCGTATCACCACACACACAAAACGATGGTGTGTGGTTTCTCTAAATCACAATCACAGATCCATCTTTATGTATGTTTTGTGTGTGTGTCTATATATATATATATATTTATAGAGAGAGAGAGAGAGAGATAGGTTCTTTTAAAAACCTAAATCTTTATGAGAACTTGAGAACCATAGGAGCAGTTTTGGAAAAACAAAAATTATCTCTCCTATTTATAAATTCTCTTTTTCTCTCCATTTAAACCCTAAAACATATGTTCACTCTTCTTTTCTTTCTCCCTCCCTCTCTAAACACTAAAAAACCCAAAGCTGACACCACCAGCCGCCACCACCGACCGCCGCCACAATCTCAAAGCCACGATGATCTCTTTCTTCTCCTTTATATCTCTCACGATTTGGAATTCCAATGGACAATAAATGACGATTTGGAAGTCGGATGGTCAAGAAATGAAAATTTGGAATGAAGGTTATTTGTAAGATATTAGATCTAGAATGAATTTAATAGTTATTAGATATTTTGTTTAAAAAAATTTTGTTTATGATTCACAAGATTTGAATGGTTTTTTTTTGTTATGTGTTCTTGGTATATTTTATATCAGTTGTATACCAAGTGTTTGATAAAATGTGTAAATGAAATCTTCTTTTTTTGTTTCAGTTCGTCTATGATAATCTACGTAGAATATACGATACTTGACATTATACGCGACGTTCTTCATAGAATACGTGGCACTATATATAAAATACATGATATTCTACACATATTATGTTTATTTGTGTATCGGGGTTCTTGGTTCTTAATGATTTGTCATTGATGGTTCTGTGTCTTTATGTATTCTTATGTAGATTTGGTTTGTATTTTTATATAGAATATATGATATTTGACATTCTACGCGATACTCTACATACAATACATAACATTCTACACGATACTATACATTTGAATACTTGACCTTCTACATAGATTACGTTCATCGGTTCGTCGAAGGTTCTGGTTCTTGATGGTTTGTATTTGATGCTTCAACACCTTTATGTATTCTATCTAGATTTGGTTTGTATTTTTATAGATATATAATACTTTTTATAGAATAAATATTATTCTATACACAATTGATTGTAGCTATTTTGTATCTATGTAGAAAATTGTTATTGTCGTACTAGTAAATTGTTATCGTTGTATCTATATAGAATACATGATATTTTTACATAGATGACATGATAATCTACATAGAATATGTTCGCCGATTAATTTGTTAAAACTGTGTTTTTAATGTATTTCTATATAGATTACGCGATACTCTACATAGAATACATGATAATATACATATAATACGTTTACCAGTTTATTTGTTATTGTTGTATCTATATATCTCACATATCATTCTATGTAACATTCTACATAGATTATGAATAGTATTGTTTATCTACCTAAAAAGATATAAAAATCTATAAGAAACATAAAAATATATGAAATGTATAAGAAACAAAACATTTTACATAGATTATGAATAGTAATGTTAATCTACATTAAAAGATATAGAATTATATAACAATTTAGATACATAATATTTATATTTAAAATATGTTAAATTTTTAGCAGATAATATATAGAAAAATGTTTTTTACTATAAAAATCAATTCTCATGAAAGAAATAGAAAATGAAAAAGAAAAAAAGGAAGAGAGAGATTCTCATCAAAATTCTAATTAATTACAAAAATGTAAATTGACAATTTTCAACCATAGATCTTCTTGATCTAATGGTCACAAATGGTTCTTAGGTTCACATGATATTTAAAGTTCTCGAAAGAACCATTCCCTATATATATATATATATATATATATATATATATATATATATATATATATATATATATATATATATATATATATATATATATATATATATATATATATATATAGGATTGGGATCTTTTAAGAACCTTAAATAATGTGGGAACATAAGAATCAATTTCAGTCATTGGATAAATAAGATCAATGGTGGATAATCAATGGCATTGTTGTAAATATTTTCAAGTATGGTTGGGTCCACTAAGGGCAAATCAGTCATTTTTCCTCCTTCCTTTAATGCAACTTTTCAGAAAAGTTTCCATCTTGCTGTCCTTTAATTAAACTATGTAATCATCAATGAGTTTGTCATTAATTTTTTCTTTTTCTTCCATTTTTTCCGGCAAGAAGAAGCCCGATTCCGTCGCCTGAAAACCATTTCGTTTTTTTTATTTCACCTGAATCCATGGATTCGATCGACACATTTCAACAGACCCCGTGTAATATTTTTCCAAATGGTTTTGCAGCCGATGAGGAGGTCGACGATTGTTTTTTCTCCTAATCCAGGTCATGTTTATATTTGATTCGAGTATTCGTTGCTTTATTTAACGTTTCTTCTACGTAGAATATGTTGCATTCTACGTAGAATATGTTGCATTCTACGTATATGTTGCATTCTACATAGAATATGTTGCATTCTACGTAGAATATGTTGCATTCTACGTAGAATATCTTGCATTCTACGTAGAATATCTTGCATTCTATGTTGTCTGTAACTCTATATATATTTTTGTATTCTATGTTGTCTGAATAGAACTTCTATAAACATTTATAGATTTTGAATTTTTAATCTGTATTCTACTCATATTTTATGTTATATTATGATGTTCATATTTTCTAGTCTATTTTATATTTTGAAATCGCAGAATCGGGTAAAGATGAAACGCTCAAGACCTTGCTAAACGACGAGAGCTCTGAGTAAGACAATAGGAAAGGCACGACAAAAAAGATATATTCTACGTAGATTATTTTGTATTCTTTGTAGTTTTTTATAGATTGTCTGTAAATGTATATAGATTTTTGTATTCTATGTTGTTTGAATAGATCTTCAATAAACATTTATAGATTTTGGATTTTTTAATCTGTATTCTTCTCAGATTTTATGTTATCTTATGATGTTCATATTTTGTATCAGTGTAAATCTATATAGATTTTCTCACATTTATAGTTTTTTACAGATTGTTTGCAAATTTATATAGATCTCAGGTAAGTGTCACATATTCTATATAGAATACCCCAATTTTTACGCAGAATGTTCACATATTCTTCATAGAATGCCACTAATCTAAGTAGATTGTTCACATTCTACGTAGATAGTTCACATATTCTACATAGAATATTGTTATTCTATGTAACTAGAATTGCTATACATTTTTTTTACATCATAGTTTTGAATCCATTGTTTTAATGCAATTTGTAAAAGATTCCATCATGGGCACCATTGATTGTGATTGTCGAATGTTCGATCGGATTGTGTTGCTTTGTATCTCCGTCATAAAATGTTGTATATTCACCATAGAATATTATGTTGACTCCATAGAATATATTTTAATCTACATATAAAGTTGTATAATATTCATAGAAAAAAAAGGATGAAGAGAAAAACTCTGGTGGTTTTTTTTGGGAGAAAAAAAAAGGATGAAGAGAAAAACGAGGATGGAATTAATTGTGTGTGGAAAAACGTGCAACTCCTTTTTCAATGTTATCCCCAATATACCCCTTACCCACCCATTTCTCCAACAAAAAAACCCCTAAAGCCTTCTTAATTTAAAAAATGTCATCTTACATCTAAGTCATTGATTTCATGAAATCAATGGATGAGATTAGTTCTTAGGTTCCCACATTATTTTAAAGGTTCTTAGAAGAACCCTCCCCTACATATATATATATATACATATATATACATATATATATATATATATATATATATATATATATATATATATACACACACACATATATATATATATACACATATATATATATTTATATATAAACGTTTTTTAAATTTTTTTCATGTTTTAATAACATTATGAAGATCATATGTAAATTTTGCATACATTCACATCCATAGCTTCTAAAAATGATGTGAACATACACTTACATAAATTTGCATATATGTGAACGTGCATTTATGTTGGGAAATATTCTAAGTAGTTCAAGCTGTTAGTTAGATTTCTCAAACTGTTAGTAGATTTTCTGTGTAAGTACAAAGTTCATGTTGTTAGTTGAAGAAGTTCGAGCTGCTAGTATAAAAGTTCAAGCTGCCAGAGTAAATTCACTCAAGCTGTTCTGTTCAAGCTGCTCAGTGATTCAAGCTGCTCAACAGTTTCATAAACAAAAAGTGCTGATATTCAGGAAGAGATATTTACACGAAGATTCCAGCATATCTACTATCAGAGAAGTCAGAGTCCTTCAAGGAAACAAATCAGAAAGCATTATAAATACATAGAATAGGTTTTTCTATTGTATCAAGTTTCTGCACGTTCAAGTTTATAATTGCTTTTTGTTTAAAGTTTTCATAAGCCTCTAAGGTTGTAAAACCCTAAGAACAATTTGTGTTCTTCGTCTAATCAAACAGATTAGAGGTGATTGTAATCATTGAGTTCAGCAATACAAGCAATTTTGTTTATTCAATTATATTTATTTGTTATTGATTCTGAAAGTTTTTCTTAAAACAATTAAGTGTTATTCCGCAAACTTATTAATTGGACTTTGATTCAATACAAGATTATTGGTTTATACTCTGATCAATTCAAATCAGTTAATCTTAGGTAGTAACATCAAGATCCTGACAAGTGGTATCAGAGCCACAGGTCATTCTTTGTTTTCAAAGTCAAAATATTTCTTTTAACATTTTTTTTTCTGCAATGGAATTTGATAATAGCAGTAGTGGATCTGGGCAAGGTCTCAAAGTGTCTATGCTCAAGCCCACTGAGTTTGAGATGTGGAAACTCAGGATTCAACAGCATATTCAATTCATCGATTATGCCATATGGGAAGCTGTTGAATTTCCTCCTGCAGTTGATCCTGAACTTGATGCTGAGGGCAAACCCATCAAAACTCCTCCAAAAACTTAACTTGAAAGAAAGGCTAGAATGAATGAAGTGAAAGCTCTTACACTTTTACAAATAGCCATTCCTAATGCTTATCAACATCAGTTTAAAAAGTTTTATACTGCTCATTCTCTTTAGATTGCTTTAGAGAAAAGATTTGCTGGGAATGCCAGTACCAAGAGAAATCAAAAGGATCTTTTGAAACAGCAGTATGAGAACTTTTCTGGTGGCAAGAATGAAAAGCTTACTCAAATCTTTGACAGGTTCAACAAACTGATAAGTGAATTAGAGAGTGCAAAAGTTATCCTGGATCAAGATGAAGTCAACAGAAAATTCCTTAGATCTCTTGGTGAAGAGTGGACAGTCTATGCTGCTCAATGGAGAACAAAAGACACTCTTGATGAAATAGAGCTGGATGATATGTACAACAGTCTGAGAGTGTTTAAGATTGAGATTGACACTAAAAAGAAATCTTTTTCTTATAATCATAACACTGCTTTTTTGTCATCTGAAAAATCTAATTGCAGTGATTCCTTTTCAGGTGGTGATGGTAACTCTACTGAAGCTCACTATGAAGCTTTTGTTGCCAATGATGGACTGTTTGCTCTAAATGCTGAAGATCTAGAACAGATTCATCCAGATGACCTAGAAGAGATGGATCTGAAATGGCAACATGCAATGATGACCATGAGGGCCAAAAGGTTTCTGAAAAGAACTGGCAGATCCAACTTTCAAGCCAGAGCAGAAGGCAAACCAGCTTTTGATAAGTCAAAAGTTGAGTGTTTTAAATGTCACAAGCTTGGCCACTTTGCCAGAGAATGCAGATCTCAAGGTCAACAGCCATCAAGACCTCAGCAGACTAATCAGGCTTCATCATCACAAGCACTTGTCTCTCAAGAAGACAATATGTTTGACTGGAGTGATCAGACAGAGGAAGAGTTTCAAAATCAAGCTCTAATGGCAGAAACATCAAATGTCACCTCCACTGAACTACCATCTGAGGTAAATTCTAAACTCTGCTCTCAAACATTCAAAAATATGGTTAAAAAGTACAGAGATCATAATGAAAGCATGTGTAAAACTCTAGCTAAGATGGAAGAAAGGAGATATGAATACATGCAGGCCATAAAAGATCTTGAAAAACAGATCAATGACTATAAGGATAATGAGATCCAAATGGGACATGATAGAACATATCATGAGTGGGAGAAAAAGGAGCTGAATAAGAAAATAGAATCCCTAAATAAAAAATTAGATGAGACTGAACAAAAGGTGTTAGAGGCTAATAAGAAACTAGAATCTGTTAATATAGATCTAGGAAATTTCAAATTGGCAAATCAAAAGCTGGAACACCTAATGGAAGTCCAATTTAAAGATAGGGTAAAATCTCAGCTCAATCCCAAAGAAGGTATAGGATACAGAGCCACTCCACCTCCATACAACAACAAATACATTCATCCAATGAGTGAAGTGGCTGATAGGCTTGTTAATGAACCATTAGATGAGTGTATGACCACTGTAGATCCTATCCTTGAAAACAGTCCTGAATCTAAAGAAGATTTGATTCAAAATAGAGACTGTGAGTGCACAAAAGTTGAGAAAGAACACAAAACAATGATTGCACCTATAGAAATCCAAATCCCCAATAAGAAAGGAAAGGAGAAGATGAGTGTATGCAATGCTGCTCCACAGATTTCTGTGCCTTCTAACTGTAGCACTGCATCTTCATCAAAGAATAATAAAAAGGGTAAAAATGTTCCAATCTGCACATGCCAAAAGCATGGTGTCCAAAAGTTTCCCAAACAACAGCAGGTAAGGGGAAATCAAAGGAACAAGAACTAGATATTATCCAATAAAACTGGTTCTCCAATTCAAACAGTCAAAAAAATGCTTCCATTGTGGCAGGAAAAATCACTTGGCCAGGGATTGCTTTTATAAACCATCTGTTGTAAAACAGAATGTGATTCATAAAAAGACAAATTCTCAAAATTCAAAAACTTCAAAGGCCAAACTTCCTACTGCATCAGTTCCAAAAAAAACAGTTGATCACAGGTTCTCAGAAGTAAATAAGAAACAGTCCACACACCAAAAACAGGTTTTAGCTAAACCAAAATTAAATTTTAGACAGATATGATGTGTTAAAGGTAAAAACTCAGGTGAACCTGTTGATACAAATGTTGAAACTGCCAAGTCTAAAGTTGAGACTGCTAGTGCAAATTCTCAAGCTGTTAGCACTACAGACTCAGCTCAGACTGCTAGGCTCAAAATTGGGACTGGTAATGGATCATCTGAGACTGTTATTGAAAAGGGTGGATAAAACACCTGGATACCTCATGTGATAACTAAGTACTCTCCACAAAATCCATCAGTGGATCTCACTAAGTATAAGAAATCAAAGACAGTGTTTAGTTATGTTAATGCACAAGGACAACCCAAAACCAACTTGGTTTGGGTTTACTCCACTACTAACTAAGCTTTTATTTGTGCAGGGCAACCACAGGTCACCACATATAACAAGATGGCATTTGGACAGTGGATGCTCTAGGCACATGACAGGCAATTCTGAGTGCTTGTCAAACTTCAAAGGCTTTGAAGGAGGGTTTGTTGCATTTGGAGGAAACTCCAAAGGAGGTAAGATTACAGGTAAAGGTACTGTTAATGCAGGCAACATGATTTTCAATGATGTTTTGTATGTTGAACAGGTTAAGTATAACTTATTGAGTGTGTCTCAAATCTGTGACAAACAAAATATTGTTCTGTTTACAGATTCTGAGTGCATTGTCCTTTCAAAAGATTTTACAATTCCTGAAAATCTTGTTTTACTAAGAACACCAAGAAAGGACAATGTATACTGTTTGGACACAGAACTTTTATCCAAATCAAGTACTTTAAGCTGTTTGATATCCAAAGCATCATCCAATGAGTCTGCTCTTTGGCACAGAAGGATGTGTCACATGAACTTCAAATCCATGAATGTTTTAGTCAAAAAGAACTTGGTAAGAGGTTTACCACAAAAGGAGTTCATATGTGATGATCATTGTGTAGCATGTCTTAAAGGCAAGCAACACAAAACTTCTCATAAGGCCAAAGAAGTAAATTCAATCTCATCTGCTCTTCATCTGATTCATATGGATCTATTTGGTCCAACATCTGTTTTGAGTTTGAATAAAAGGGCTTACTGTTTAGTCATTGTTGATGATTTCACCAGATTTACTTGGGTTTACTTTCTTAGGTCTAAAGATGAAACTGCTGAGCTGGTTAAATCATTTATTCTTAAGATAGAAAACCAATCCAACTCAAAAGTTAAGGTGATAAGATCAGACAATGGAACTGAGTTTAAAAACCATATCCTAAACAGTTTTTGTGAGTCCAAAGGTATTGCTAGGCAATATAGTGCACCAAGAACACCACAGCAAAATGGTGTAGCTGAAAGAAAGAACAAAACATTAATTGAGGCTGCTAGAACCATGCTAGCTGATTCAAAACTGCCAATGACCTTTTGGGCAGAAGCAGTTAATACAGCCTGTTATGTTCTAAATAGGGTTCAGGTTGTTCAATCACAAGGGAAAACTCCTTATGAGTTATTCCATAATAGACTACCCTTAATAGCCTTTTTCAAGTCTTTTGGTTGTCCATGTACCATTCTTCACACTAAGACTCACTTAGGGAAGTTTGAAAGTAAGGCTGAAGAAGGTTTCTTTGTAGGATACTCAAATCAAAGCAAAGCCTATAGAGTATATAACCGTGTGTCTAAAACCATTGAAGAAAGTGCCAATGTTGAATTTAATGAAAATACTGCAAATGTCAAAGGCACTGGTCCTGATTGGTTGTTTGATTTAGATTCACTAACAAATTCTCTGAGCTTTGTTGAGTATACAGCAGAATCTGATGAAAACAGGATTGAAGCTGTCAACGCAAATTCTCATGCTGGTAGCACAAATGATCAAGCTGTTGGCACAAAGTTTCAAACTGCTGCATATTCAAATAAATGGGATGAGTATACAGTTATACCAATTCTGTCTTGTGACCCTCCAGGGGTTCTGAATGCTCAACATGATATAAATCCAGACAATGAAGTGCAAATCCCAAGTCATGAGTGAACAGCTCCAACACAAAGGGAAACAGTCCCAGATTCTAGTCAAGCTGTTCCAGAAGCTGAACCATCAACTGGTCCTGATGGAGATGATACAAATCTTGGAACCTCATTCCAGACAGATAGAGAGCCTACACTCAGGGTTCACAAGTATCATCCTCTCAATCAAATAATGGGTGATCCACGCACACCTGTGCAAACAAGGACAATGGTTCACAAGGAGACTACTACGGCTGAACTAGCAGTTCCTGAATTTAGTCTAGCTGCATTTGAACATGCCTGTTTCATGTCACATCTAGAACCTAAAAAGGCATCAGAAGCTTTGAAAAATTCATCTTGGATTGAGGCAATGCAGGAAGAGCTTCTACAATTCAAGATTCAGAATGTATGGACACTAGTTGATCTTCCTAAAGGAAATAGAGCCATTGGTACAAGATGGGTGTTCACAAACAAAAAGGATGAGAGAGGGATAGTCATCAAGAACAAAGCAAGACTAGTAGCACAAGGGTACACTCAAGAGGAAGGAATAGACTATGATGATGTCTTTGCTCCAGTGGCAAGAATTGAAGCCATCAGACTGTTCCTAGCTTATGCAAGCTTCAAAGGGTTCAAAGTGTATCAAATGGATGTGAAGTCTGCTTTTCTGTATGGCACAATTGAAGAAGAGGTCTATGTATGTCAACCTCCTGGATTTGTGGACTACAAGTATCCAAACAGAGTCTACAAACTAGACAAGGCCCTCTATGGACTCCACCAAGCCCCTAGAGCATGGTATGACACTTTGTCATCATACCTTCTACAGAATGGATTCAAGAGAGGTACTCTGAACAAAACATTATTCACAAAGTCCATCAAATCTGAGATTCTGCTTGTACAGAAATACGTTGATGATATTATCTTTGGGTCAACCAATGACAGTCTGTGCAAAGAGTTTGAGGCTTTGATGCACAAAAAGTTTCAAATGAGTTCAATGGGAGAACTCACCTTCTTTCTAGGATTGCAGGTCAAGCAGAAGCCCACAGGACTCTTCATAAGTCAATCAAAGTATGTTAAAGACATACTGGAAAAGTTTGGGTACAAAGATACCAAAGTTGCAAGTACTCTAATGGATCCTCACAAGCAGCTTCATACGGACAAAGATGGAATAGATGTGGACATTCATCTATACAGATCCCTTATAGGATCTCTTATGTATCTAACATCTTCTAGACCTGATATTATGTTTGCTGTTTGTGTTTGTGCCAGGTTTCAATGTTCTCCTAAGGACTCCCATCTGGTTGCTGTTAAGAGAATCTTTAGATATCTCAAAGGCCAACCACATTTGGGCCTCTGGTATCCTAAAGACTCTCCTCTTGAATTAACAGCCTATTCTGACAGTGACTATGGAGGATGCAACATTGACAGAAAATCCACAACTGGTGGATGTCAATATTTGGGAACAAGATTGGTCTCTTGGCAGTGCAAAAAGCAAACAATTGTCTCCACTTCATCTACTGAAGCAGAATATGTAGCAGCTGCAAGTTGTTGCTCCCAAGTGATGTGGATTCAGAATCAACTGAGAGACTATGGTATGAATTTCCTATCCACTCCCACTTACATTGATAACTCAAGTGCAATTAGCATTGTACAAAATCCAGTGAAATTTCCCAAAACCAAGCATATAGACATTAGATTTCATTTTATAAGGGACTGTAATGAGAAGAAATTAATCCAAGTTACCAAAATTCATACTGATGATCAGTTAGCTGATCTATTTACAAAACCATTTGATGTATGAAGATTCACCTTCCTAGTATCAAATATTGGCATTGTTAATATGGATTAATTTGTTTTTCTTTATTCTCTCTTATTCCATGAAAATTATACATATGCTTGATTAAGGGGGAGTCACTGTTTCATTAGCAGTTGCTTAATTTTCAACTAACAGCTTGAGTATTTTCTCAAGCTGCTAGTTCATTTTCTCGGACTGTTAGTTGTTTCACTTGATCTGTCAAAGTGTGCAGGGTAATCAGGTAATTTGCATAAGTATGTGCGCGGGTTCAGATATTTTCAAAACCTTTAAAGGTTCCAGTTTCGTTCTATTGTAACTACCAGTTGCAAAATATCTTCCACACCCTTTCTTCGATTCTCTGAGCAATTCCCACGCACATCTCTGAAACCCTAATTCATCGATCATCAATGGAGTTTGTAAAAGAACACAACTGCCTACCCTACTCTCTCAAACACCCTGATCTTGAACCATTCCACGACATGATCGACTTCCTTCGAAGTTCCCATATCCATCATGCCCTAAATATCAATCCCACCATCTACATCTCTCATATTGAACAGTTCTGGAAACATGCCTCCCTCAAAACCGTTAATGGAGTCACATCTTTGACATCCAAAATTGATGGCAACACTGTTTCTATCACTGAGGAGATCATACGCCAACACTTGCATCTTCAAGATGCCTCAGGTATAACAAACCTATCCCTTACTGCCTTACATAATGGTCTTCATAATATTGGATATAGGGGACCTGCTGAATCTTATACTTTCTTTAAATCAAATTTTGCCCCTAAGTGGAAGTATCTTGTACATATTATTCAACAATGTATAAGCCCAAAAAGAACTGGTTGGTCAGAATTTTCATCAAATATAGCCACTGCCTTAGTGTGTTTATCAACGGGCCAACAGTTCAGTTTTTCTAATATGATTTTTCAGGGTATGCTAAGGCATCATGCCCTAAAACATGGGAAATTTTTGATGTATCCTAGATTTTTGGCTGAAACTATTGCAAGAACTTGCAGTCACTTCAATGTACATAAAAGGATTCATGTTTCCCATAGGCACTCTTTACCTTCAATAAAACGGCTTCTAAAAACAAGTGCCAATGTTTTGTCTGTTGATGTCCCATTGCCTTCTGCAATGTTGGGCATCATTCCAAGAAACAGAGGAGAGGGTCCTAAGCAGGCTCAGCCTAACATTACTGCTTCACCCCCAGGAGCCCAACCCACTACTCATGATACTCAAATGCCTTCTGTTCCTATTGTTAAACCCACATTCCCACTCATATTATACAAAAGAAAAAGAGGTTCAGGAGCTCCTTCCTCCTCAGCCCTCTTACAAGAGCCAAATATCCCTGTGTAGGACACTTCTGCACAGAATATCCAAAGGGAACCCACTGAGGTCACTCCCAATCTCAACCTGGAGGTGGACATCTCAACAGAGGTTGTCCAGATGGGCTCTGTGGGTGACACTACTGTTGCTTCTGCAAAAGAGGCACAGGATAGTGCCAACATCAATAAGACCACACCCATGACAACAGAAGGTGTGCAAGCACCATCTGGAAGTCCCCAGTACCAAGAACAGAGGGGCCCTGAGGTTTCTACTTCTGGTATTCCTGCCAGTGATAGATCACAAGCACCACATTCGTTTGCTGATCTTGAGGCTAGTCTGCAACTTATGCTATTGACGGATCCTCAGCTGCAACCTGTTGTAGCAATGTTGGAATACTATCAGTCCATTATTGTTGCACAGGAGGCACAAATCATTGCACTCAGACAGACAGAAGCTGCTTAAATCAGAGAATGGATTATCTCCATAAAGGGTTCACCCTCTGTGGAAATAAGATCATTAAATTAGAGCAACTGATTCGAACCCACTTGGCAAAGGTTGTAGGTCCTCCTGACCAAACCAATGCATCCAAAAAGGAGGAGAATCAGGATATCCCTCCATCAGTCCAAGCACCTCCTACTCCAACAGTCCAAGATTCTAGGCTAGCAGTCCCAACAAATTCTCAAGCTGTTAGCCTAGAAACTCAAGCTGCTCCTACAAGAACAACTGGAGTTGTTATCAGAGAAGGAATTCAGGCTCCCATCAGTACAGTCCAAACTACATCTTCTGCAACCAAGGATAAGGCCAAGGGTATTCTCATTGAGTCTCCAAAGCACAAATTTTCTTCTAGAGAAGCCCACATTGCCTATGATGCTGAAATTTCCAGAAAGATAGCAGAAGAACAAGATCAGGCTTTAGACCAGCAAACCCAGGTCCCAATGCAAGATGATGAAACCTTAGGTGATTACCTAAGAGGGTTTGTGGTCAAGCAAAATGAAAGGAAGAGGAAAATGCCAACAGGGCATTCAAAGGCTGAGCATAGAAAGTTCTTGATCAATTTTGCCTTTTCAGCTGGTATTCCAAAAAAGATGGCTCAGTCCATGAGTACAGAGAGGCTGCAAGACATCCATGACAAAGAGATGGAAAAACGTAAGGTAGCCAAAGTCTCCCAAGAAGTCCAAAGTCAACAAGAACCAGTTCAAGCTGGTATAAGTAATGTTCAAGCTAGTGTGAGTGATCCTGCTCCTTCTGTTCAAGCTGCTACTTCTATTCCTCAATCAGATACATTTTCACAGGCAAAGCTTGATCAGGTTAAAAGGATACTGTTTGAGCATCAGCTTCAGAAGGTGATGAATATTGAGAAGTCCTTAGACTAGCATGACTTCACAAAACCTCTTATTAATTACTGGTATGCTAAGCCAATGGACAACATTGACTTAATATATCAATTTGTAGTAAGAAGGGAATCTGGTCCTGAGGAAGAGTATAAGAGCTTAATGCATATAGTCCAAGGGATGACCAGAGATGAGCTCACAAGAATGCATCATGTTGGGTCTGTAACCCAAGTTAGATCCTCTCTTCCACAAGTAAAGCAAGCTATCAAAGATCTGAAGAGCATTTTTGATCCTGAGTCAATAAGGAAAGATATAGAAGATGCCAAGGAGATGAAGATTGCACAAGTTGATCTGTTTGTCAAATCAAAGACTTACAGACTCAAATTTGCAAATGGATCCGGTATGTACTTCAATTTTGAATTTTATGATCTTCCAAAGGCTTTGTTACTTCAGATGAGATCAGTGAGAATATATTGTGATAGAGAAGATCTAAAGAAAGAATTTTTGAAGGCAGTCAATCAGAAACTTGCACAGTTGTAAGTTTTCGGAAAGCCTTGGTTTGTAAATAACAGTTTTGCTTGGTTTTATTTCCTTATTTGTATAGAACTTAAAGTCTTATGTAAAGAATTTAAGTTAGGGGGAGATTGTTGGGAAATATTCTAAGTAGTTCAAGCTGTTAGTTAGATTTCTCAAACTGTTAGTAGATTTTCTGTGTAAGTACAAAGTTCATGCTGTTAGTTGAAGAAGTTCGAGCTGCTAGTATAAAAGTTCAAGCTGCCAGAGTAAATTCACTCAACCTGTTCTGTTCAAGCTGCTCAGTGATTCAAGCTGCTCAACAGTTTCATAAACAGAAAGTGCTGATATTCAGGAAGAGAAATTTACACGAAGATTCCAACATATCTACTATCAGAGAAGTCAGAGTCCTTCAAGGAAACAAATCAGAAAGCATTATAAATACATAGAATAGGTTTTTCTATTGTATCAAGTTTCTGCACGTTCAAGTTTGTAATTGCTTTTTGTTTAAAGTTTTCATAAGCCTCTAAGGTTGTAAAACCCTAAGAACAATTTGTGTTCTTCGTCTAATCAAACAGATTAGAGGTGATTGTAATCATTGAGTTCAGCAATACAAGCAATTTTGTTTATTCAATTATATTTATTTGTTATTGATTCTGAAAGTTTTTCTTAATACGAAAATTTTTTTTTTATTAAGGGTGGTACCTTCTGGTGCGCTGCGTAAAAGATGACACTCATTTGAACCTATATATATATTATTAAGAGTTTTAGTTTTAATCAAACTCTAATATAATAATATAATATATATCTTAATAATTTATCTCTATTATTTAAACCTTATATAATTATCTCTATAATTATATATCTATTAAATAATATTAATCTTTTTATATATTATCAAATAATATATAAATGAGTATATAATTATTTATAATTATCTCTTATTTGTTTGTTTATAATTATCCATACAATTATCTAATAATAGATGACAATACTAATTCAAATAAATCAATCTTTTATTTAATATCCAATAATAAATAAAAGACTAGATAATTATTTAATTATCATCCAATGACAACTAAATCACTACAATATCTAACATTGCACTTATAGTCTCTGTAATTTGAGATATAATTAAGTATCTATTAATTTAATCTCAATGATCATTTCGTGTCATAAACAATATCCAGTATTATTTATTCAATCGTTCGATTGCATCTGCTCCGTTGTGTTCATCGGTGTGACCCTCAAGTGTTTTATGAAATCAATCATGATGCAGTAGTGATGTCATTTTTACACACCATACACTAACAATATTAAAAAGTAACTTTGTTATTAAAATAAGCAAATCAATAAATTTAATAATAAAAGGATTTGTAGCTCAATGGATAAAGTTTTACTTTATGGAACAAGAGGTTTTGAGTTCGATTCCTAACTGTGTAATTTAATATTTTAAAATTTTGGAGAAACATAAAAACAATGAACCGATTTATACTATATGGATCGGTTTGATGTCGGATCGATTTGAACCCGGTCCAGCCGCATGATGCATCAAGTGATCGTGATGCATGATCCTCCTCGCATGATGCAATATGCTTTCAGTTGCGATGCATTGTGTTTCGATTCGAACCGACTACACGATGCATCAAATGATCATGATTCACGTTTCAACTTTGCTAATGCTTCGTGGTTTTCAAGGTAGGTTTTCCATTGAACCCCGTGTGTGTACACACATGCATACATACATGCACACACATAATATTTATTTATTTTCTAATTATAATATCGTAACATTTCCTATGTCACTCTTTAAAATCATACACATCCATATTGCTAGTAATAGAAACTATAACAGTTAAGAAAAACTATAATTAGAAGCATTACTATATGCTATATATTATAATTATATATCAGTTTATTACCCGCGTATTACGCAGATATTTTTAATATATATAAAATATAATAAATAAAAAGATAAAGATATAAATATTATTTTCAAACAAAAGTATATAAGACGATATTATTATTTATTATGACCTATTAATTTCGTATATTTCTAAATATGTATGAAGAGTAATTATTTTCTTATATATTTTTTTAACTTTTATTATATTATCTTATAATTAATAAGTTAGTAGATTATTAGATTTTGTTTGATTTGATTTGATTTGTATTTAAAAGTGGATTATATTATATTTGGATACATCTATTAATAAGTTAGAGTATTAGATTTCATTTGATTTGATTTGATTTAAATTTAATGTGGATTATATTAGATTTGGATAGATTTGATTTAAATTTCTTTATTATTTTTAAAATCTATAAATGCTACGTGTCGGTTCATGGTGACGACACGTGGCTTCACCAGAAATAAGTATACTTACTCTTTTAATAGTATAGATTGAGTAAGTTTATAGGGATAAAGATATAATTTATATAAGGGAAAATTGCGCAAAAAACCTCTAAGTTGGATCATTTTTGCGATTAAAACCCCCAATCATTTTTCATTGCACAAAAAACCTCCAACCGGTTAAAACTTTGTAATTTTGGGTTTTTTTTCAAAAAATCTGACTTGCAACCGGTTTAGCCGGTTGCAACTTAATGACGTGTACAAATTTTAAATAGCTTTTTGCGTAAAAAACCCCAAACTTGTTTAGTTTTTTCAATTAAAACCCCAAATCAATTTTCATTTGATAAAAACCCTCCAACCAACAAAGATAACTAAAATTGAGTCTTCAATGATTGCATTTTAATGACATGAACATTTATTAAAGTTTTATTTATTAAACATAAAATTCGTTTCCCAATGAAACCTCCACCCTCTAGGTTAGCGAATCTCACTGCTCTGACTGATCATATTCAGAAGCTAAAATGGAACATAAATAAACGAAATTGAACATAAAGTTGAAGCTAAAACTGCAACTCGTGAACACAAAATGAAATTGATTCCATCGGCACAATTGAAGTTAAAATTCAAAGTTAAACGACAAAAGTTAATCGAACATACATACATAAAATAAACAACACTGAACATAAAGAGGGGATAGAGTAATCGGAGTTGCCGGAGGTAGAGAAGAAGAGAAAAGGTAAATATTATTGTTGGTTAGAGGTAAAAAATAGTTAAGGGTTTTAATCGAAAAAGTCACCAATTTAGGAGTTTTTTATGCAAAAATTCAGTTTAATAATTATATATGTAGTGCCACGTAGGCGCCACGTAAGTCGGGTTTGCCATGTGGACGCCACGTGTGTGCCATGTAAGCATATCAACCTATTATAACAGGTAATATCCTAATTTCAAAAGATTTTACCGGTTAGAGGTTTTTTGTGCAACAAAAAATGGTTAGGGGTTTTAATCACAAAAATGGTCCAACTTTAGGGTTTTTACGCAATTATCCCATTATATAATAGTAAAGATAAATAGTTAACTAAAATATACCACAATCAATAGTAAAGAAAAGAATAGATACATACTTTATAAAAAACAAAAGGTTTAAAGTTGTACAAATACAACATAATTTTCTCAATTTACCTAAATGACTAATTAACTTTTTTTTTTTACTGGATGATAGTTGTACTCCAAAATAATTTGTCGATATGGTACGTGTAACCAGTAACCATGTTGATATTACAGTTTTTGCTTATTCAAATGACAACGTAGCATGTTTTTAATGACATGATGCTTACGTGGATTTACCATATCAACGTACTTACTGGTTTCACGTACCATATTGACAAGTTATTTGGAGTACAACGTGGATTTTGATCTATACAAATAATTAAGAAAATCCACATAAGCATATAGATCATTTTCATACTTCTAAAAACACAAATATAAGATCATTATCGGTATAATCGGTAATCAAAAGTAACATCTCAACAATAAATTTTAAGTACAAGTACTAATGGGATAAAAATATAACTAGATTAGTCATTTGAGTAATTTCAATAAAGTAACTTTAACCTTCAACAAAATTAAGATATAGTCAATGTTAAATATTTTTTTCAAATTACAAATTACAAATTACCAATGAGGTTTAGCCCATTTGGTAAGAGGGGTGATATGTAAGTGAGTCAGTATGAGGTCACGGGTTCGACTCCCGTCGAAGGCATGTTGAAATTTAGTTGGAGAAAGTAAGTATTTGGACAAATGAATAGTTTAAAAGTAGTAGTAGGATAGTTTGTTGTTCCAAAAAAAACACAAATGACAATGCATTTAATTCATTAATGATAGATGTTCAAAAACAAGTACAATTTAATAAAACATTTAATTTCTATAAATATATACAAACAATGGTTTGACCGTGTAACTACAATAATAACAATATTTGGAATATAAAAACTTGTTCACTTAAAAACAGTTTCTTAGATTTTCAATTTCACTTTTAAAGATAACACTTTTCAAACTTTCTTTCTTACGTTTACATTACCTACACTGTATTTCTTTATAATACTCTTTTTCTCTTTCTCATTTTTACTTTTCTATCATATCATATATTTCTTACTAGTTTATTACCCGCGTATTACGCGGATATTTTTAATATATATAATATATAATAAATAAAAAGATAAATATATAAATATTATTTTTTAAACAAAAGTATATAATGTGATATTATTATTTATTATGACCTATTAATTTTGTATATTTCTAAATATATATGAAGAGTAATTATTTTCTTATATATTTTTTTTAAACTTTTATTATATTATCTTATAATTAATAAGTTAGTAGATTATTAGATTTTGTTTGATTTGATTTGATTTGAATTTAAAAGTGGATTATATTAGATTTGGATAGATTTAATTAATAAGTTAGTAGAGTATTAAATTTTGTTTGATTTGATTTAATTTGAATTTAAAAGTGGATTATATAGATTTGGATAGATATGATTTAAATTTCTTTATTCTTTTTAAAATCTATACTGCCACGTGTCGATTCATGGTGACGACACGTGGCTTCACCAGAGATGAGTATAGTTACTCTTTTAATAGTATAGATAGATTTTATAATCACTTATATTATGTTTCTTAGAACTAAAACTTTATCATCTAAACAAGTTTTCACTTCTTATAAAAACCATTGTTTTCTAGCCAGAAAACTATAAATTGAAAATGAATAGTTGTCGTTAACTAAACGCAATAGATCATAAAAGCACAAGTATGCAATGTCATTTATCATAGTAATAACAGTTAGAAAAAAGTATTTAATTATTAATATTAATTAAAGTCAAATATAGTCAAATACCAATTAATGAAACATATCATTATGTTTATAACATAGTATAAAACTACATGTTTGTAAACACTATTTATTCAATCCATTGTTTTTATATAGAGAAAACATTGTTGAAATTGAGATATTAAAAAAGGAAAGGAAATTAACAATGAAACTTATGTGCATGTCTATAACTTTATTATTATTTATCATCGTAGCAGTAGCAACAACAACAGGTAATGATTTACATATGAAGTTTTTATACACGTTACGTGGATTCATTATATTTTTTATGTTAATATATGTTTAACGTATGTAACATGAATGGCTACGTGAATTAGTCGATGGCAATATCGAGACGACGACGAAATCACAAGATTGTAACATCAAGGTTGGATTTGCTTATCCTTGTACAAATATAAGATGCAATGAATATTGTTTCTTTTCAAAGGGACTTTATGCATCTGGAAAATGTATTGCCGAAAACGTTTGTTATTGTCAATGGCCTTGTAACTTTTCTTAACTTATTGTTTATCTATAGAGTTTGCGTACCCTAATAACAACTCGCTTATTTGTGTTTTATGTTTCAAGTATTTACAAAAATACTATTGAATATTTGGTGATCACGTATGTTGAAGAGATGTGAACTGTCACGATATAACAATTTTATAGAAAAAGGTTAAAAAGTAACGAGTTTTAATGTTGTAAAAAATTGGTTGATTTAGATTAAAAATAGTTATATATATGATACAATTAAACTAAAAACCGATCATACAAGTAAAATAAAAAAAAAGTTGATAATGTTGATCAAAAACAACTTAATATAGATCATGTTTCATCGGATCAAAAATTAGTTGATTTAGATTATATTTCATCAAATAATATTTCAGTTTATAAAAATTAGTTGTTCACAATGTTCACAACGAATAAAGTGTTCACAAAAGATCTTTAGTATATATATATATATATATATATATATATATATATATATATATATATATATATATATATATATATATATATATATATATATGGTTCAAACAAGTACCCATGGAAATTGAATGTACCAAAGGTACCCTTCCAAAGTCACAAGATTAAAAAAAAAACAAGGGTTGTGATCAGAAGTGCATTAGTGTGCTTCTTTTATTAGTTGGAAGGGTATTTTCATAATTATAGCGAACTTTCACAACACTTACAAATTGATCATTTACATTACTTAATTGATCATTCACATTACTCAAATGAACATTCACATTGCTTAATTGATCATTCACAACACTTATTTGATCATTCACATGAATTATTTGACTATTCACAGTATTTATTTTATCATTCACAATAATTATTTGACGATTTACACTTCTTCTACACTTATTTGATCATTCACAATAATTATTTGACCATTCACACATCTTCTTTGATCATTCACAACACTTATTTGACCATTCACAATTCTTCTACACTTATTTGATAATTCACAACACTCATTTGATCATTCACAAGAATTA
>JAANYP010000239.1:750000-787500 GCA_020465985.1 Centrapalus pauciflorus
AGTTCCAAAAACAAAATCAATGGCAAATTAGTCATGGTGTAATATATTAGGGATAATTACTAAAATAGTCAAATCTCACTCATTTATTCACTTTTTAGCCATTTAATATACACTTTACCAAAATAGCCACACTTTACGTTACGACATTTACGTGATAGCCACAATTTACGTGGGATTTGTACTTTTTTTTTCATTTTTTAATGCATTACGTTACAAAAGGTGTTTGGTTACGTAAATTGTTGTCCTTTACGTGACCAATATGCCCCTTCCCCATAAAATGTAATGATTACTTAAAAAATAATTTTAACCTTCCATTAGTTACCGTGACATATAAACATATTTACCATTTCGTGATTGGTCACGAAACAAACTATTCTCCGGCGAGCCCTCTTCTCCGGCAATTTACCCTCTTTTCCGGCGAACTTGAAACGAAACCATCGAGTCCATTCCTAAAACCCTAACGAACTTGAAAAGAAACCATCAAAACCCTAACGAACTTTCTTAGTTGCCGCGGAAAGGAGGAAGGAACGCAGACATTGGAAGGAGCAAAGAACGCTGAGGGAAGAAAAGATAAAATTTCTTACACCAAACACATTGGAAGTTCTTAAATTTACGTTATCTAGATATTGGGGTAATATGAATGTCGAGAAAGACTTCGAAGTTCTGAAATTTACATTAGGGCTAATTAGGGTTCACAAAATCGGGACCAGACACAACCCATATGCAGAGTAAATGATTTTAATCATGTTTCAAAGTTCAAACATTTCTGTTGGGTTTCATTTTACCCTATCCCAACTTGTTTTGAGATAAAAGGGTCTGCCATTGATGATGTACAAGAAATGTAGTCAATTCTACCATTTATTTATATATGGTTACTAACTAATAATGCACCCTTCTGTGTAGCATAGTTGCTAAAGAATGTGAATACTTCAACTTTTGGACATATGCAGAAATGGGATGTTTTGAAAGTAGTACATCAAAATCAGATATTTAAATTTGAGACTTTTCCAAATAGATAAACTAAATTAGTCAAATGAGCTACTACTAAAGTGTGGATCAAAAAAACATTTCAAGGGTAAGGTTGAGCTCATGACTGCCTTATTGCAATTGTAATATGGTTCTATCAGGAAATGGTGTCAATGTCATTATATAGTGAAGTGAAAATTTATATGTATGGGGATCAAAGACTGGATATTTATGGAAATCAGACGAGACCTTTTTTATGCTAATATTATCATTTACCGTATGTGGAACTAGATAGTTAATAATGCTCTTAGAATTTAAGATTCAGTTTATCTACGACCAAAAAATGGTGTTTAATAGTATGTTATAGAGGTTAGCAAATAGCAAACTTTTTGATAGTGTTAGAATGGATTTTAAGCTGTCACATTAGCTGCTTTGTTATTAGTGGCTCTTTAGTATGAAAATTTTGTTTGCAATAAACTTGAGCATGACGCTGTTGTTGCCACTTGTTAACTTCTTGTATCATGCTATTCTGAAGTACCCAGACATAGTTATGATCTGCAGCATGGAAAAGTGCAATGGCGTGTTGCTTGTGTAATTGTGTTAATGTTTATTTGAAATTAAAAATGCTTAATGCTTCAGTCTCATCTATGCAATTCTTTGTTCTAGCTTCGTGTACATGCTAAATTGTAGTGGGGCTGATAATTATATGGGAAAATTAACTTATATCAATGCTCAAACATTTGAATCATGAAAGATAATAATGAGACTTTGTCATGGTTTCACGTGATGCAAGATGATAAAAACTGCAGTTAGGGCAGTGTAGATTTGTTGGCTCATTGTCAGTTAAGACTTCAGAATATTTGGCATAAAAATTGTTTAAAGTGATAAAACTAATTGAGAAATTTGGATATACCTCCAGCGGTTGGCCTTAGCTCAACAAGAAAATCAATTCTTTCCTGTTAGGGATTGGTTTGTGCGGATTTGATTTCAATTTAGAAGAACAAAGGATTGAATCAAAAGAAATACTGAGATTGATAGCTAAAACACAGAAAAGGAAAGTACAATTAGATGATTTCATGGATTTACCCTTTCTTACAACCGAATGGTTGGAGACCTCATAAAGCCACTAAGCAATGAGCAATACAATTCTCTAACAATATTTTCCGCATACCTTCACATCAGTCCCTCTCCTCTTATTTATAGATTCTACCTCTAACTAACTACTAGCATAATTCCTAGTTTACCCCTTCTAGAATATACTAATGTAGATTCTTATCAGTTTGCAAGCAGGCGCCAAAGCATATCACTTGCATCGGACATCATTAAGTATTTGGCTGCATATCTGGATGCATGGTCTTGTTGTAACATGCTGCTCAAGATCTTGTTGATCCGTATAAACAGTGGTCTCCTTAAGGACACTTGTTAGGAACACTACAAATATAAGATATTTGGCTTTTTTTATTTACTTTTAAAAAAAAAAAATCATGTTCTTAAGTCTCAACTGGGTTTAAACCCACATTTTAAACCCCAAGGAAAATAAGAACAAGATATCTTATCGGATATAAGATCAATATAACAATTAAGAGTGGACTAGTTAAATGTTGTTCAAGATGGAAATTTCTACACTGAGAAGTAAATTTCACAGACAGCATACTGTTAAAGTAAGCTGGGAAAATTATGCAAAAAACCATCAAAGTACAAAATTTTTTCGATTAAGTCCCCATTTCATTTTTTAATTCTGATAAATCCCCAAACTGCTTAAACCTTTTTAATTGATCCGTTAACCTGTTATAACAGGTTAACATGCTTAAACCTATTTTGCAAAAACCATCAAAGTATAAAAATTTTTCGATTAAGTCCCCATTTCAATTTTTTTTTCCTTATAAGTCTCCGAACTAATTAAATCTTTCAACTTTTCGATAAAATAAAACGAATTTTTTTAAACTTTTAAAAACGACGATGTTTATTATGATGATAGAGCATGCCATGTTTGTCTAGACCAAAATAAGTTGGTTTGAAAACAATATTTTTTCAAAACGACGACGGTTGTTTGAAAATAATAAATTTTTTTTAAAAGTCCGTTATTCCGGATAACATAAGTTGGTTTGATATAATAACATAAATGATGATTATTTCGATCCTATGTTTGTCTAGACCTCAATTTTTAAATATATTTAACTAGTTCATTCCGACTAAACTTTAAACAATAAAAAATGATCGTTTTGATTTATCATTTTGTTTTTTTCTTTTTTTTTTGCATCCACATATGTATTATGTGAGTGTCAATTGAACAACCACTTAAATTGATAAAACAACAAATAACATGAGTTTCATCAAGATAAGGGATTTATGTGGCAAAAAAATTAGTTGAGGGATTTATAAGACGAAATAATTTAGGTAAGGATTTATAAGACAAAATTATTTAGTTGGGGGACTTAATCGGAAAAAAAAATCATAGATTTATAAAATCCACGTTAGCAATTGCAACCCGCTTAACAGGTTACCAGTAACTTTTCTTGAAAAAAACACCAAATTCGTGATTTTTATTTAGTTAATGGACTTATTAGACAAAAAAATTGATTGGGGGACTTAATAAAAAAAAAACTTGTAGTTTGATGTTTTTTGTGAAATTTTCCCAAGTAAGCTGACCAGCCAGAATGAAAACATCAATAAAACTATTGATCTGTGCAAATAACCGTCTTCTTGCAGTAGGGGTTGTAACAAAATTACTGTTACCTTCTGCATTTGAAAAGAACAAGATAAATTAGCATGCAAATTAGGATAGGCTATGGATTTTATGTAATATTGTTGGTGCTTTTGATTTTATGTAATATTGTTTTATTGAAAAATGCATTTTTTATTGAAATTCGTTGTATATTGATGAGTGTTTGGCATATAGGATACAAAGAAGAAAGACAAGTTGAGTTGAGTGTCTTTTAGGGAAACATGTCGCGAAAACCATCCAGTGATGTGAGTATTCACTGATTCATTACAGTTTAACAAAAATCCATATGATTTTTATTGTGTCACTATGACCTTATAAATTGCAATATTTTATATTTTATAACCTTTGAACAATTTTTCAGGATGATTTTAACAATGGATACATGTCAATACAAAGCAAGATCTATATATGATGTGACCTTGAAGAGAAATTAACACCTGAACAAAAAGACTTGTTCGAGAATACTTGTTTTGGACCCTGGTTAAAACCGAAGACTAGGAAATCGGATTCGATGCTTCTTCACTACATGCTACAGAAGCATATAAAGCCGCCTAATGCACGACCGTATGAGTTGTGGTTTAGAGTTGGCGGAGAGAATATTCGATTTGGTCCTAAGAAGTTTTGTCTGGTATCTGGCTTGAAGTTTGGTAATCAAGAGTTACCCCATGCAGGAGAATGTTCTACAACATTCAGTCATCGAGTATTAAGAAGTTGTAAATCCAAGCGTCGTATTCAAATATCCGACATCAGAGATATATTTTACAAAAGTGCATTGAACAGATTGTTAGCTAATGATGTAGTACGTGTTAGTTTGCTGCTCATGTTGGAGGAGGGGTTTCATGGTCGAGAAAATAGACTTCCGGTATGTTATCCAATGTGGGCATATGTTAAACAATAAATGGGTCCCAAATATTATAAACTATTTAAATACTTTTTGTTAGGTACATGAAGGAGTTTTACAATTGGTAGAAACTTTCAGTGATTGGAATGACTTTCCATGGGGTTCCTACATTTGGAAGAAGACGTATAGTCATCTGGACGATGCACTTGAGAGACGATCGAGTAGAGTTGATGGCGAAAAGACAATGCGGTACTGTTAGAAATTTTTATTTCTTGTAATTCAAGCTTGTGTAATTGCGCTTAATTGTAAATATTTAATTATACACTAAAGGGGAGATTGTTAGCCCTAAAATAGTGTATAATTAAATATAATAAAAGTCTAGGTTCAATTTATAATTAGGAATAGTTTACTTTTGGGGGAATCTTAATTTCCTAGTCTTTGAGAGGAGTGTTTGGACAAACTTCCAAAGTAAGCTTAGGTATAAATAATATTTTTCTCTTAGGGTTTTAGGAGAATTAGAAAAAAGTGAGCCTCCACCCTAAGTGTGTGTTCTTGAGTGTGAAATTCCTAGAGATTGAGAGCACAATTTCTCTCTTGTAATCTTCATATTCTTAATATAAATTGTTTGATTTTATGTGTTGGAGTGCAAAATATACTGGGAATCAAATTTAGCAATTGGTATCAGAGCAAGAAGATTGGATTTAAACTTGAAATCTCAGATTTGTTCATGTTCTTCACAAAAAACGCATGAAATTAGACTGAAACTTCAAAAAATCACCAAAAATTCATAGGATGTCCGTTTGAGCTGATTTTCGGATATGTTGTGCGCGTATATTCCAGAAATATGCTGTCAAAATTGCAGAGGCTAACTCCAAGTATCGAGGGAGTAATCACAATTTTACTATTCTGGTCATTTTCGGTTACATTTTTGTGATTATATTTTTGATTTGAGTGATCTACTTGTTTAAATGATCTGAAATATTGCATGAATGATCTTATATGTTAGATAATTTGTTCTAGAAATTTTCATGATCTAATTTGAAGTATCCAAGGAGTAATTGCATTTTTTAAATCTAATTTCTTCGTGTTTTTCGCAAAAATCAAAGGTTTTGCTCTTAATTCTATGTTAATATTCTATTTTTGTTTGGTTTTGTATTCCATAATCATAAGCAATAAATCTTGTACTGATTTTGAGCATTTCTTGTTCAAAAATTACAAGTTATTCTTGTTTAATCGTTGAATATGTTAATCGGTAAAATCTTAAGTGTTATTCTCGGTTCAGTGCTTCCAGAGGCCATAACTTTTGACTGGAACATCGTTAGACGGACTACAATACGTCAAAACGAAGCTTGAAACGAGATATACGACCCATCCGAAATTCGGATCATCCGATTTTCGGGTCCGGGTCTATCCGAACTTTTGACATTCAGTGCTTCCAGAGGCCATAACTTTTGACTGGTACATCGTTAGACGGCCTACCATACGCCGAAACGAAGTTAGAAATGAGATCTACAACTTTTAGGTTAGGCGAAGTTGGTTCGTTCAATTTTCGAGGCCTAATTCCACTCCAGAAAAAAGTTACAGACATTTTTCTACAGAAAAGCTGAAATTTTAACGTCAAAAACCCAAATCTGATCCACGTTTCACTGACTTACCGACCTCGGATACATCCGAACTTGTGAAGTTTCTGAGTTTTCCAGTTTCCAATCTAGATGATCCACCTTTTGCACTCCACCATCATGACTCAAGGATTCTCCATACTTGAGAAGACTGTCGAGGAGGATAAAGTTGATATATCTCCAGTCTGTCTCGTGAACCACTCCAAACAGGTACAAAGTTCTTCATCTTAACTTTGACTCCCAGTATATTTTGCACTCCAAACACATAAAACCAAACGATTTGTATTAAGAATATGAAGATTACAAGGGAGAAAATGTGCTCTCAATCTCTAGGAATTTCACACTCAAGAACACACACTTAGGGTGGAGGCTCACTTTTTTCGAATTCTCCTAAAAACCTAAGAGAACAATATTATTTATACCTAAGCTTACTTTTGGAGTTTGTCCAAACACTCCCCTCAAAGACTAGGAAATTAAGATTCCCCCCAAAGTAACTATTCCTAATTATAAATTGAATCTAGACTTTTATTATATTTAATTATACAGTATTTTAGGGCTAACAATCTCCCCTTTAGTGTATAATTAAATATTTACAATTAAGCGCAATTACACAAGCTTGAATTACAAGAAATAAAAATTTCTAACATTCTCCCCCTTCTTGTAATCAAGGATTGTATTCTTCTGAAGTCTTTGGCCCTAAACTCTACTCTGATATTTGAACTTTGAAGTATCTCATTAATCTTCTTCAAATGACTCTCCCCTTAAATCCTTGCATTTAGTAGGTCTTTCTCCTGTTAAGAACATCAGCATACTTTATAACTCTTTTCAAAATATTTGAATTGCTAACTTTGATTCCTAGTATATTTTGCACTTCAACACATAAAACCCAACGATTTGTATTAAAAATATGAAGATTACAAGAGAGAAATTGTGCTCTCAATCTCTAGGAATTTCACAATCAAGAACACACACTTAGGGTGGAGGCTCACTTTTTTGGAATTCTCCTAAAATCCTAAGGCTGTGCGGAGTACCCATCCCGCTGGAGTTCGGCTCCGGCCACGTAGGAAGAGGCCGGCGGGAACACCACCCCCGCTCCTCGGCCCCGCCGGAAAAAGACCCCTCCGCGGCTTTCACTCCCCGCTCGGCCCTGCTTGCTTCTTCAATCTTCACCCTCTCTTTTCCTTTTTTTTTGTTTATTCTTAAAACACACACAACACACAAACATATATATATATATATATATATATATATATATATATATATATATATATATATATATATATATATATATATATATATATATATAGTTTTATAATTTTATAATTTTTTGTTTCTTATTTTAGTTTCGTAAATGGTTGTATTTTTTATTTTAGTTTCGTAAATGTTTGTATTTTTTATTTTAGTTTCGTAATTGTTGTTTCGTTCGTACAGTTTCGTATTTATTTCGTAATTGGGAAACACACAATAATCTTCGATCAGATCTCGTGAAACATATTGCACTTGTCCAAATACCAAATTTGGACGGTTAGTTTGTATTTTCTTAATGTTCATTCGTTATTTTAGTTTTTATTTATTGTTATGTATTTGTTATTTTATTTTTTATTTTTAATTTGGTAATTTTAAATTTTTAGTTATGTAATAGTTTTTAAATATTTATGGAATTAATTGTTTTGGTTTTAATTGTTTTGTTAATTAAAATGAATTTATGTTAAAAAAATTAAGAAAGATGGAAAGGTTAAGAAAGGTGGGTATTTCCTAGTTAGAAAGGTGGGGAAAGGTGGAGAGAGAAAAGCTGATGTGGCGCTGACGTGTACAGAAAGATGAGTTTGGGATAGGTGGGTACTCCCCACACTCTAAGAGAACAATATTATTTATACCTAAGCTTAATTTAGGAGTTTGTCCAAACACCCCCCTCAAAAACTAGGAAATTAAGATTCCCCCAAAAACTATTCCTAATTATAAATTGAACCTAGACTTTTATTATATTTAATTATACACTATTTTAGGGCTAACAATCTCCCCTTTAGTGTATAATTAAATATTTACAATTAGGCACAATTATACAAGCTTGAATTACAAGAAATAAAAATTTCTAACATTCTCCCCCTTCTTGTAATCAAGGCTTGTATTCTTCTGAAGTCTTTGGCTCTAAACTCTGATCTCTGAACTTTGAAGTATCTCATTAATCTTCTTCAAATGACTTTCTCCTTAAATCTTTCAGATCAGTGCTCTCCCATTGCATTTAGTAGGTCTTTCTCCTGTTAAGAACATCAGCATACTTTATAACTCTTTTCAAAATATTTGAATTGCTAACTTTGATTCTCAGTATATTTTGCACTCCAACACATAAAACCAAACGATTTGTATTAAGAATATGAAGATTACAAGAAAGAAATTGTGCTCTCAATCTCTAGGAATTTCACACTCAAGAACACACACTTAGGGTGGAGGCTCACTTTTTTCGAATTCTCCTAAAACCTTAAGAGAACGATATTATTTATACCTAAGCTTACTTTGGAAGTTTGTCCAAACACTCCCCTCAAAGACTAGGAAATTAAGATTCCCCCGAAGTAAACTATTCCTAATTATAAATTGAACCTAGACTTTTATTATATTTAATTATACACTACTTTAGGGCTAACAATCTCCCCTTTAGTGTATAATTAAATATTCACAATTAGGCGCAATTACACAAGCTTGAATTACAAGAAATAAAAATTTCTGACATTCTCCCCCTTCTTGTAATCAAGGCTTGTATTCTTCTGAAGTATTTGGCTCTAAACTTTGATCTCTGAACTTCGAAGTATCTCATTAATCTTCTTCAGATGACTCTCCCTTTAAATCTTTCAGATCAGTGTCCCCTTGCATTTAGTAGGTCTTTCTCCTTCTTAAGAACATCAACATACTTTGTAACTCTTTTCAAAACATTCTCCCCTCATGATGATCATGAGAATTATGATCATCATGTAATCACTTCAGCCCTCCCCTTCAAATGAACAACCTCAATGTGTCTTCAAATCTTCTTTTTTCGTTGAAACAGATGATTATAAACTCAAAAAGAAAATAATACATTTAAGAACATTACAGACACAGAAGTACTTATCTCTCTCATGTTACAAACTCAATCAGTACCTCTCCCCCTCAATAACAGAAAATAAACAGTTACATCATAAAACTTCTCTCGCCTTCAGAAACAACAATCTCTCCCTCATTACAAAATATTCAGGACCAAAAGGATATTATAGTGAAGATCATGGCTTTGCAACCTGAATATAAGAAAATGAAACAAATTCATTTGTAAGTAACATTCCAGTTCCACATAGGAGTTCTGTTTGCACAATAGACTAAGTCTATGTGACCTACATTCAGCGTTGGTGTGACGTTAACACTGGTAGGATTTCCAAATAATCATCATGAAATCCTTTATCATGAAAGAATCACTCATATTTGTTCCGACTTTGTCTTGGTAGACAAGCTATTTATAGTCATGCAGACTGTAGACTCTATGTGTCCAAGAAGTGTATAACATTAAGCTTTAGACTCAAAGTGCATCAACTGAAGTTGGAGACCGGAGAGGATGTCTTCTTTGTTTCAATATCAACAATATCCAAATAATATGTCGATAGAGAATGTGATATAACTATGTGTGAATTGAAACGGAAATCTTTTTAGAGACGACTAAGTAGCTAGGGGGTTACGTGCATGCGTCACTGGGTCCATGACGTCTTGTTCAATACCTAATCCAACTCATGGAATTTGGTAGCTGATGTAGGAAACCCAGTAGACTGACACGGTCTTGGTAGGATTTATCTTTACTTTTAATCCTTTCTCACCCCTTAGCTCTCATCATTTTTCAACTGTACTCCCTCCGACCCACTTTTAGCTCATGATGCACCCCCATCTCCTTTCGATAACCCCTCTCATTTGCATGTTATCTATGCTCGACCCTGTTAGTACCCCGTGGTAACTAACACTCCTCAACTAAGTGACCTGAAAAACCGTACTCACACAAACTAAAGTGGTTTGCTCCTTGGGTAGGTCTTCCAGCTTTGGTTTAGACCATTGAAACGATATATATGCCTAATCACACATATTGTGCATCATCAAAGTCAGCATGATATCTTGAAAGATATATCAGTGAAGCTCATGGGGTATTTTAGAAGATGGATGAGAGTTGAATGAAATATCTTGGGAAGTTTGAGAGACTGTATGAGAGAACTTCAATACAAAGTCTGATATGAGATTTGAAAATGAATCAGACTATCATGAAAGAATTAGCTTGTATGGGAGAAACTTGATGTATGAGAGAATCAGACTATGTGGGAGAAATCAGAATATCTGAGAGAATCTCAGGAAGAATGAGATCAAGATCATCACGAAGATTAGATCAACTAATCTTGGTGAAAATATATTCTATCAGAGAATCTGATTATTCTAACAAAACCTTTTAAAGTGTGCATTAGAGTATACAAAACGCTTACACACTTTTCATCAAGATGTCATCTTTTAGAACGCATCTGAAACTCCCTTGCAAATCAGAATAGTATCAGTGAAACATAAGATGTTATGAATGAATTTCAAGAACGAAACTCAAACTCAAACTGATAAGCATAAAAAATAGGGAAAATTCCAGATAAGTCGAAGAACCACGGGTTCTAAACTGGGTGTTTAGAAACCATCTAAACATGAAAGAACGGGTTCTGATCTGTCTTGATGCAGAAGTCATTGCTTTGAGGCACGAGTTCTACTAGGAAGTAAGTAGAAGCCATTTCACTGAAGATCGGGTCCTGAACTGAGTGATCAGAAGCCTTTACATTGAAGTCTGGGTTCCAATCTGAAGTGATCTGAAAACCATCTGCATAAAATTAAACCACTTTTGGTACCCATCGAAAGATGGGTCCTTTCTTGTTAGATTTAGGATTTCCATCGTCATGTAACAACACAACACTAGGGATCCATTTAACATTTGACACTTGTTTAAATGCAGAACTTTTTGGCACCCATTTGTATACGGGTCCAACCGGTTTTGAAATGGCCTTAGGTAATGGAACTACCTTTGGCTTGGGTGACTTTGGAAATGCCTTAGGCTTAGCCTTTAGCGATGGTTCTTCCAATTTGTCAGGCGGTGATGAGGCATGCACTTTTGTTTTCTTAGATTGGCGGCATTTCCGTTTTTTAGGATAAGGTACAAACTTAGTCATTTCAGGAATAGCACACCGAAAGCTTTTTGGACGTAATTGAAACAGATTGCAAAAATAGTATTTCAAAGGATTACTAGCAACATCCTTTCCAGGCACACTAGCACTACTATCGATTTTCACAAAAGATTTAGGCATGACTGCCTTTTTCACAAAGAAACTTTGAAAATCAAGAGGTGTTATTTTAGGAATCCTTCTTGCATGATCTGTAGGAACAAAACAATGAGAGTTCGCATGTTTGGAAGGCTTGGAGTTTGAAAAATTTTCTTTTCCTTGGTGAGTGGGTTTCTTGGAAGACTTAGATTGACTCTGAGTCTTATTTGAAACCTCATCTTTGGAAGATTTGGAGCACTCACCTTTACAACTAACTATTGAAACTTCAACCTTGGCTTTACCTTTTTCAGATGATGTGAGATGGACTTTTGTAGGATGAGAAACCTTTGAATCTTTTAAATTAGAATTTAACATTTCTGAAACTGTGTCAAGCTTTTCTTTGTAGATGGTTAATTCTACATTTTGTACAAAACTTTGTCTTACCATTTTTTCCTCGCTCTTGAGAAGAGCTTCTTGATAACCAAGAGCTTTCTTTCAAGCTGTCTTTAATTACATCTCTAAAACATTTATTTTCTGTTGAAGAACTTTTGTAGGAATGTAAAGATGAGGGATTGGTTTGACAGGTTCAGCGTTCATTTCAGCCTCTGAATAGCTAGACAAGAAGTCCTCCTCTAGAGTAGGTACTCTATAGGGATAACTCTCATTTAGTTCTTCATATTTAAAAGACATTTCTTTTTCTTTGTTTTCACTTCGTTTCTCATCCTCTTGGGTTAGAACTTTTTCTGAAGTTTGATAAGCGAAAGACTTCAACCCAGCACCCATATATCTCATGTCATAAAAAATAGGTAAAACTTGTTGAACCTTTTCCAAATACTTAGGATTTTTAAAACCAATTCCTTGTTTGGAATGATAAAACCTAGTCTCTTTGGGTTGGTTTAAATGAATAGTTTGTTTAGTTTGACTCCGTTTTAGAAATTCATCATCTAGGGTCTTTATTCGTGAGTACAAACTTATTCTCTCTTCTTCTATCATTTTGTGTTTTTCCAAACTGTCTATGTTTTCCATGCTTACAGACTTTAAGCGTTTTAAAAGAACAGATATTTCAGATTTTAAGGAGTTCTTTTCCTCAGTGAATTTATCCATACAACTCTCAAGGTAAGTATTCCTATCCTCGACATCTACTTTTTCAATTAACATTTTCTTTATTACCTCATGGTTGTTTTGCCACTTCTTTTTATACACAGTGGATTGTTCTTTTTCAGCAATCAATTTGTTCTTTAATTCATGTAGTTGAGCATGCAGTTCATCACATTCATCACTTAGATTTAAAATCTGATAAGGATTGTGTATAAGATAAATCAGACGAAGATGAAGAACTTTGTACCTGTTTGGAGTGGTTTACGAGACAGACTGGAGATATATCAACTAGTACACTATTCATGGTTTTCTTCATCCATTCCGAGTGAGTTGCGTTTTATTTTTCAACCTTTTATTTTTATACATAAGTCTTTATAACCAATATTGAGGTGTTTATACCTTGTGCGTTGTATCTGATAAATCGTATAATTATTGTTGCGATCCAGACATGGATCTTAGAGATATTTTCTGTTACCGCAAGTAAAATATTCAAGTATGAAGTAGGTGTTATTCCTCATGCGTTGTCTTGGTACAAGAAGGCATCAATCACTATCGATGAAGTCCGTGTAGTTTTTGATCTTGGCGATGTTTGTTCATCTCTCTTTATAATTTTTTCCATAATGCAAGCTCTTTTAATAATGTTTAATTGGTAAAGCATGTATATGTTATAAATAGGAGGACAATTTGCCGCATCAGATCACACCGACTGTTGAAGAACAAAATAAATGGTGGTGGAAGGAGAGCGAAGACTTCTTTAACAAGTAAGAAGAAATTGAGAGTTTATTTGTTTCATCTCCTATTTTAATAACGGAAGCTGATTCTAATGTCCCCGTCAACGAATTTGTCAAAGACTTGTTGGATCGTATGTCTGCATTGGAGCCCCAACATCTGAATCTCGTCGAACAAAATGCAGGGCTTCTTCTGGCAAATACTCATCTTAGAAAACGCAACGCTGTCTTTGAAAATGCAGCGAACACTTGAGTTGTACGAGAGACATCTCGACATGTGTTCAAAGGTCCTTTTAAAACATTTCTTTTATTTATTTTCTATTACAAACAAGTTCTATCAATTGTGATAAAAAAAACTTTTACGCAGAAAATGTTGGATCATGACCAAGTTGAAGCAGTTGACACCCCATATCCGGTGAGACAAGTAAATGAACGTTATCATAAAGTCAATCATATCTTAAGCAGTTTATAAATGAACGTCATTTCATACACATTTAGGTACAATCAAAAGACTCCCCGACTATGCATGTTTCGTCTGTTGATTCTTTGACAGTGCATAAACCTACCGTTGATTCCTTGACGAGCCTTACATCACCAACCAAGGTGCACATGTCTCGCTACATCACCTAGAGAATTTTTTTTGTTTAAAAAACCTATCGGTTTTTCTGTTTGTATTTAGTTGCAGCAGATGGTGCACACAAGTAGTGTTAGTCTCCAGAGCCTTACAACACCAATTGATCCACTTCTTACCTCATCAGGGGCTAGTGCACCTGACCCGGTTGAGAGAAACTCTTCACCTATAATGGATTTGACACCGACTCCTTCACCAACATTGGCTGAACGACGTGAAAAACGTTTAAAACGACCGGCTGCAGTCCTACAATCTCCATGGACTGTTGTACGATCGGCTTTTATCAAACGTTACGGTACTAAAAAAAAGGTTGCTCAAATTGTTGTGCCATATCAAGCGGAAAAAGATTCTGAAAAAGATTTGACAGTCAATCCAAAGCGTATGGTGGATATGGACTTGGACACTTTCATGAAGCAAAAAGAGAAGAAATGAAGGATCGTTGTACGTCCAGAAATATGTTTATAAAATTGGTTTTGGGACCCATTGCTATGTAAATCATCAAGTGGATGGTTAGATGGAGAGATATGTTTAGAGAATGTAGATCACAAAGTTAGCAGCAGCCAAGAACCCAAAGGACCAGTCAGACACAACCTTCATAGGCTCTTGTTTCACAAGAGGACAATGTTTTTGACTGGAGTGACCAGACAGAATAATAGTATCAGAATCAAGCTCTTATGGCAGAAACTACAAGTGCCACTTCCACTGATTTATCATCTGAGGTAAATGCTAAACTCTGCTCCCAAGCATGCAAAAATATGGTTAAAAAGTACAGAGACCATAATGAAAGCATGTGTAAAACTCTAGCTAAGATGGAAGAGAGGAGGTATGAGTATATGCATGCAATAGATGATCTTGAAAAACAGATCAATGACTATAAAGAAAATGAGCTTCAGATGGGACATGATAGGACATATCATAAGTGGGAGAAAAAGGAACTTGAAGAGAAGATAGAGACCCTTAATAAGAAACTAGAAGAGGCTGAACAAAGGGTGATGGAAGCTAACAAGAAAGTAGAAAGTATCCTATCTCATCATCATGGTAAAGATCATTTAAGTTTAAGACCTTCTTCTTATAAGGAGGAGAACCAGTGGCGGACCCAGCCACCGAATGGACCCGTTACACAAATTTTCGTCGTGTTCACGATTCAAAACTTAAAATGGTTATATTAGTCGGCTCGGGTCAACACAAAGATATTTTAGTTGGGTCGTTTCTACTAACTTTTGAAGATAGAGCGTCGTTACTATCACTTTCCGTTAACTTTCTTTTGGAAAATTTATCCGTTAATCCTACAATTAACAAATTAACAATTAAAGAAACTAAAACAAAATAATAAATCACAATTAAACTATAAACCTTAGATTGCATAAAGTTTGAACTTTAAACCCAACCCTCGATTACAAATTTACAATGAAACAAACTAAAAACACAAAACAAATCACAAATCAATTTCAAATTTCAATTAGACATCACAAAATTGATTAATTACACACACTATAAACTTTCAATCAAAGAATTTAAAAACTAAAAGACATAAACTTTGTTCAACAAAATTCACAAACTCACAATTAAACCTTAATTTCATGCAATGAGAATCAAAGGATACTAGAATACTAGAATGCATAAAGATAAAAGATTAAGAAAAAGAATTGGGCTTTTAAAATGATTTTATTAATGGGTTTGAAATTGGGTTAAAATTAATATTGGGTCAATGAGTTTAAAAATTAGTATTGGATTTATTGGGTTTCAAAATTTTAAAATATGATTGGATGTTGTTGATTTATATATTGTATTAATTATTTATTTAGTTATTTAGACAATCAATTTTTTCAAGGTATTAAAATTCTTTTAATAAAGTTGCACACATAAATATTTACCGGTTGCACATATAAATTTTTTTAAAAGTTTTCACTACAAAACGATGTAATTTGGGAGGAGACCCGTTGCACGTGCTACCCCCTATCAACACAGTGGCGGATCTAGAAAACGTACTCACTGGTGGCACCATATATTGAATGCTTAGAAATTCGGATTTTTAATTTCTCGTATTTCAACCCAAACTAGAAAACCACGATTAAAAATATATATACATGCTATTTTTTGTTTGGTTTTAAACCGAAAAGCTCGTAGAAAACTCATTTAAATTTAAAAAAATGTATTAAAGTTGATCAAACATGTATAGGATATTTTAAATAAACTTACGCATGGATAAAATTAACTTTATTAACTTGACGTAATTCTATAAAGTCTAAATTAAGCCTATATAATAACAAAACATAATAAACTAAATTTTTTTTGTTTAGTTGTCTAAAAGCATAAAATGTATGATTGCATCAATGAAGCTCTACTTGGCTAATAACATAATTAATAGCAACCTCAAATCACAAAATGATAGCTATGGCCTATAGCCTATGAGTGATGTACACTGGTGGCACATAAGAATCTCTGTACCATCATAATAAAAATAATGAAATCTTTTTTAATATTTTAATATATAAGTACCAATCCGCCCCTGAATCAACTTATGATCGCGTTGTTTTTGTCTACGTTTCGATATAATCTTTATCACCGTCGGAACTATTTTTATTAAGCAGGCAGGTAGGCAACTGACTTATTTTATTACTTTGTATATAATATATAACGTTTTTTGTTTTAAGACCTTTCATGCAAGTTATCGTTAGATTATAAGATTTTCTATGGTTTTGGGACTCATTGCTATGTAAATCATCAAGTGGATGGTTACATTATAAGATTTTCTACCCTTTGTGAAACAGGTTATTACTTCATGGGCATTAGTGTTGCTCAGGTGTAAGGGTTCAGATGACAAGTGGACTTTCATGTCCCATGACTTCATGAGTTACATGGACAAGAATCTGAGTATCAGCAACTTGCAGATGGGTCGCATGAGTTATACCCTGCTTGGAAGGATGTAGATCATGTAAGTACACAAAACAACTTCATACAAAAGTAGAATCAAGTATGTAGGTCTGATAATACTTTAAATGTGAGATACACATACTGATATCATAGTTAACATTCTTTCAGGTTTACCAGCTAAGGTGAGATACAAATGGACACATGGACAGTAAATGTTTTTGACAACCTAAGGAGTGCACGGAATAAAGTGAAGATATCAAACATTTTGGATGTGTTTGGGCGCAAGTTACGCCATTTTCTAGAGAATATTGGTTACTTTCAAGCTAAGGGTATACAACCAATGGATATTAAGTTGAAGATGAATTACGATCCACATTGCGCACAACAAGTGTCATCTTTTGCTGATTGTGGTGTGTATACCTGCATGTTCATCCACCGACGTATTATGGGTAATGTTGTCTTGTCTGCGGCTCATCCGCCAGAGCTAGCGATGGTTTATTGTCACGTTGTGGCACAAACGTTTTATGATTTACGTCTTGACAGTGTCTCGGGTCAACCGGTGCTACCGTTGACATCAATCAACTCAACACTACCGTTGATTGAATTTTAGTAAGTCATTTCATAAACACTCATTTATACATTATGTGTGTGTGTGTGTGTGTGATTCATTGTAAATATATGTATATAATTAATTAATTCAATTTTATTTTTATTCCTTTCTAATTTGCAGGATTATTGTGGCCTGTTTTGATGTCATTTAGTTTTGGAATGTAAAGATAACACACAAATATTTACGTGTATCTAACACTTGTGTTCCATCTATTTTGTGGCCTGTTTCGATGTCATATATATATATATATATATATATATATATATATATATGTAACACTTGATGTTATATGAGATTACAACATCTTGTGTTTCATATGTATATGTATAGGTGGATTTTGTACTACGATAAACACAAATATGATGTATAATTAAAATTCACGACATCAGTTCATATATTTTGGATAAATCTAACATAGTACTAGAATTTCATGGCAACGCCTTTCGATAGCCATTTGTCTTAGAGTTGCTAGACGGAAAAAATAGTATTAGTACTAGAACTGTAATAACTTCTAAAAGTACAACAATACACCTTTTGTAAAACTTTAATTTCTTTCTACACATGTTAACTTCGAAATCTAGTTTATCCTTGTATAGAATCAACTCGTGTTCAAGCTCAACAATTCTAATAGCATTTGTGTCTTCCAAACATCTTTATGTCTACGTGTTACTCGCTGATTTAGATCGTACAAAGTTGATTTGTATCATTCACTCTGTATTTCAGGATCTATCCATTCAAGATATCCGCATTGAAATCTACCATGCTACACAAATAATTATTAATCATACTTTTAAGTATGTAAAAAACAATGTATTCATATGTTCATAACTTACCAAAAAGTTAGGGCGTCGCTTAAACCTCCTAGTCGGATTGTCGTACGACCATGACATCCACTCACGTACTACGTCACCGCAATTACACATTCTCCATCCTTGATTGGTTGTAGAGTAAGTCATTGTCTTTGAATAATCTCTTGAACTACTTATTCTACACAAATGCATTGTAGCTATATATCCAACGTTTTGTACCAAAATGGAATATCATTACCAAAAGATTTGGTAACGTAAACGGTCGCGTAATATCTTTTTTTGTACCTTCATCCCATTACATGACAAAATAGTACCAAAATGGAATATCGTTACAAAAAGATTTGGTAACGTATACGGTCACGTAATATCTTTACTTGTACCTTATTCTCATATAACGACAAAATCGTACCAAAATGGAATATCGTTACCAAAAGATTTGGTAACGTAATCGGTCATGTAATATCATTTTTTGTACATTCATCTCATTAAACGAAAAAATCGTACCAAAATGGAATATCGTTACCAAAAGATTTGGTAACGTAAACGGTCACGTAAAATCCATACTTGTACCTTATTCTCATTAAATGACAAAATAGTACCAAAATGGAATTTCGTTACCAAACGATTTGGTAACGTAAACGGTCACGTAATATCTTTTGTTGTACATTCATCCCATTACATGACAAAATAATATCAAAATGGAATATCTTTACCAAATCTTTTGGTAACGTAAACAGTCAGTAAAATCCATACTTGTACCTTGATTCTCATTACACGACAAAATAGTAGCAAAATGGAATATTGTTACCAAAAGATTTGTTATCTTTTGTTGTACCTTCATCTTATTACATGACAAAATAGTACCAAAATGGAATATCGTTACCAAATCTTTTGGTAACGTAAACGGTCACATAAAATCCATAATTTTACCTTGACAATAGATAAAGGATAAATTACAGAAACTTCTTTTATTGCCTACTAGAATTCCTTCAAAGATGGATTATTTCATTGTTATCATTGTTCGTGATCTATAATTGGTAAAAAATATTCGTTTGAATGACATCAGTTATGATATTTGTTTGCACCGATGGTTCTTGGAATTCAATAAATGGTGAAATGGAGTATCTTCCTTTAGATTTAATGAGTCGTGTTCTTCATGTCCCAATTGGTATCACATATTTTCAACTTCTTGATCTTTTAGAGAGCAAGTTGAATGTTTATTTTCAACGTCGATTGAAGTTATCTTACAAAATTCCCCCTCATGGGATTGTTGTTGAGATTTTGAATGACTACGATGTTTCAACTTCTATGGGATTTGCTCTAAGTACCTCTCGTGATGTTGTCTTTACGCTGTACATTGTTGACAATTTTAGTGTAGCCCCTCATTGCATCGAATCTACCCAAAAGTTGATGTCATCAAGGTTGCCGGATGCAGCAGATGACCTAAACGAAGCTGATAATGGTTATGGTGAAGGGGAATTCTTGATTGATGATAACGCAATATCTCCTATTGTGAATGAATCACAAAATGAGTTGGTATATCCAAACACAGAATACATCTTGGGTATTTCAGACTTGGACAAGGAAGATACAGATGACACGGATGAAAATGATGGAGAGTGTACAAATGAAGAGGAATATCGTTATCATAACAATCAAAAGCAAGCGGTAAATGATTACTAGGGTATGCCCCCACCACTTCCTATTGCTTATGGTGTGGGGAAGACGGAGAGCGCAGACGCTTGGACTTGATTTTTGACAAAGTTAAAGGAATGCATAGGTGAGGATGAAAACCTAGTCATTATATCAGATAGGGCACATTCCATAGACGTAGCAATACAAAGAGTGTTCTCGAATTCATTTCACGGAATTTGTTGTCGTCATCTATGCATGAGCCTACGTGTAAAATAAAAAAAAACTATTGACAGTGAATGGTTGTTTTGGAATGCATGTAAAGCGTATCGACATTCTTATTTTGAGGAAGTAATGTCGGACTTACGTTGCATTCTACCGAGAATTGCTGAACAACTTAAAAATGTGGGATTTGAGTGATGGAGCAGAGCGAACTGTGTTGCAATGCGATACAACATCATGAAATCAAATAGTGCCGAGTCAATCAATCTCTTTCCAGATACGCCCGTAAGCTACCAATTACTATGTTGATCGATTTCTTTCGATCCACTTTACAACAATGGTACTTTACTAGGAGAAATAACGGGGGTAGTATTTTGTTAATTTTTATCGGTTTTTTTTATAACATTTGTAATGACTTTCTAAATAAATTATTTTTTGACACAGCAAAGTTCGAGAATGCACTAACACCTTGGGCAGAGGCAAAGGTTGAAAAAAGGATCGCAAAGAGCCAGACATGGAGTGTGCACCCAAATGCTGACTATCGTTTTCATGTTGTGAGTGGTCATCTAGCAGTGTTACGGTATAACAATCTTTCAGATTGTAGTGAGTGGGCTATGAAATGGTATAGGACGGATATATACAGAGCTTCATACAAGGAGATGGTAAATCCAGTTGGACACCCTTCAGAATGGGAGATCCCAATTGAAACCTTTAATGTCACACCACCGATAATGGACAAACGACAAACAGGAAGGCCACAAAATCGAGATCGTATACGCTCGCAAGGGGAGGATAATTAAAAAAATGTACACGGTGTCATAAATCGGGTCACACTAGACTTTCTTGTCCTTCCATAGTTCCAAAAGGTGAGTCGGCATATGTATCTTCGTCATCTCATTCAGTTAAGGTGGCATAAAAGACACAGAAATCACAACAATCACATACTGATAAAGAAGGATTTTCGAGCTACAACATTACAAGATTAAGCGACCTTTGAACATATAAAGTGTTTTATATGATAATATTGATAATACTGTCGCATCAATATTATGTAACTTCTTTTCCAACATTTTCAATGAACTATGTATATTATTATGCAAATGTGGTTATGTGTGTGTACCAAAACTTATGCAATAAATAATGACAATTAGCCGCAATCAACAAAAATTTTCAAGCTTCTTAGATATATATATTGCCCATAATGTACCACTTGTTCTTCAAGCCAAACTTCTTCCAAAAATTAAAGATACCATAACAAGATGTCCATGCATAATTGATACAAAAACTTAGACCCAAACAAATATTGTCTCTTGCAATATGCAATCATGATTCTTAACAAACATTAAATATCAAAAATTTGGCGATGCTAGTGGAAAGTATGGGCCAGAAGGGGAAGATTGGACATCATCATCATCGATACGCTGGTTGTATAAAGTCTGACTCATCAGACGACGATAGTCACTAGCTAAATCACGTGGATTACGGACCGATACCACACCCAATCCAAGTATGCGTGTATGTATAAACATACAAGCAAACACGCCACAATCACCGGTAGTGACTGGGTGTTCTTGGGAACAATCAACATCAAAGAACATAGGATTGCCATCCTACGCGGAGTATGAAGTTGGACACGAGGGAAGTAATCGATCTCTCCCAAAAATTGTTGTAGACGGCCTGCAAAGTTACGCATGATAACCCGCATCCGGTTGATATGATTATCAGAGCGACGACTATCATAGACTCTAATAGTCCAAGCACGTAGGTCCATCTCTGCCGCTACCCAATGAGCATTGTCAACACAAACAGGAAAGAACACCTATAACAAAAAAAGTGTAGGTCAATTGTCAATGTTTCAACTTTGTAAACTAACTAAAAAGTAAAAGAAAACACACAAAATACTTACAATGTCAACATCCGCCCATGCAGGATATGGAACTAATTCTCCGTTGGCCATTCGATGTATATCCGAGTTACTACCAATCATTGACAAAATAAGGTGGCATTATCGTCCACCTTGCACCAACTGGCCTATACGTGAGCATGGCACGTGACCAGCAATCCAACACCTATTCACATATTTTAACAGATTGTAATACCATTATTCATGAAAGTACAATATAATCCTAAACAAACAACATGTCTCACCTCCCCTTCCAACTAGCCATCGTTAGAAAGACCAAACAAGGGGTCCCAAAACCAGTTTCCAAGAAAAAGATACGGTTTAACAAGAAGACGACATATTTTGTTCGTCAACTCCATGAAAGTAGTGAGGTCCATCTAACAAAAATATGGTGAAATCATAATATTGGAAACTAATGAAAGCGACTAACGTTCTCCCAAGTTCCAAACACAACACACCTCATATAGTCCTCACAACCAATGCAAAACAAATTCATAAGTGGGAATACGTAAACAGAAAATAATTTGCATGTTGGAAACTAATGCAAAACTAATATTTTAGACAAACACAAAACACCTCATTTAAATATATGAAAAATGTGGGTTACAAACTAATGAAAAACTAACAAATTAGCAATTAGCATGACTAGACAAAGGGTCACAAACTAGACAAAGCGTCCCAATGCGATACAACACCAGCTTCGTATATATACTCATGGGTCTTAACAGAAAAGTTTCATTTTGGATTAGGTTATAAAAAATAGTCATTAGAAATTAAATGCCTTCAAAAGCAGGGAACTTTCATTTTGGATTAAAGGATAAAGATCAAGTTTCCAACATACAATGCTAAAAATACATATAACCTAGGTAAAGTTTCTGAAAAACTTAAAACAACTCGATAAATTTCTGAAAAACGATATGCCCAAAGGTAAAGTTTTTGAAAAACTCAAAACAACTGGGTAAAGTTTCTGAAAAACTCAAAAGAATTCGCTAAATCTCAGAAAAACGATATGCCCAAAGGTAAAGTTTCTAAAAAACTCAAAACAACTAGGTAAAGTTTCTGAAAAACTCAAAACGAACAAGCAAAACTATTGTGTATCCGAAGGTAAAGTTTTTGAAACAAAACATAACACTTTTGTAGCCAAACGAACAAGCAGTTCATGGGGAAGAAAGCTTACAGTCGCTGTCGCCTTTTCGTGTTTTCGCCGCTTACAATCGCCTTCGCCTTCGTCCAATGGCCTGTTGCTTCGTCGTCGCCTTCTCATCCAATCGCCTGCTGTTCGCCGTCGCCTTCGTCTGCTTCGCCGGTGTAGTAAAACGAACAATCCAAGGGTTTCTCTAGGAAGGTAACTTTTGGTAGGTAAATTATTAAATGTGTATTTACTATGTGTATTTACTTTGAAAAGACATCCCACCAACTTTTCATGGGGAAGGAGCAAAATATAAAGTGGTCACGTAAATTACCACAATTTACATGACCAAACACCTTTTGTAACGTAATGCGTTAAAAAAATGAAAAAAGTACAAATCACGTAAATTGTGGCTATCACGTAAATGTGGTAACGTAAAGTGTGGCTATTTTGGTAAAATGTATATTAAATGGTTAAAAAGTGAATAAAGGTGTGAGATTTGGCTATTTTAGTAACTATCCCAATATATGATCTCTCCAAACCCTTTAATTATAATTTTAATTAGACAATCATATATATATATATATATATATATATATATATATATATATATATATATATATATATATATATATATATATATATATATATATATATAGAAACAATAGTTTTAACAAATATATACATAAAATAATAAATTGGTTTCTAAATGAATAAGAAACTGAAAACATATCATTCATCGCGAGTTTTAATGTAATCATGTATAACTAATATAGAATCAACAATGTTTTAATGAAATCAACCAAATTTTAGATACATAATAAACTATGTTTTAATAGAATCATGCATAACTAATACAGAATCAAACGTAGTTTTAATGCTTATAAAAATAATAGATATTTTATTTATTTGATCAAATATTATTGATTGTTCAATATTTTACCATTGATTCAATTTTTTACCACTGATTCTATATTTTTATTATTGGTGCAAATTTCCAACACTGATTCAACGCTTTTATTTTATATAATATTTTACAACATCAAATTTGAATTTTAGATGCAGAAGTTAAACCGGTGATACAATAATTAAAAGACATTGATATCAGTAATTCAGTTTCAAACGAGATTTAATGGAAAACAACAATGATTTTATATATATAATAAGAGACTTGATACTATATTTTACAAGTGTTGATCCATAATTAAATATACTAATACCACATTGTTTATAACAATGATACAAAAAAATTGAACCGTTGATACAACTATTTAGAAGACAATGACACAATACCATATATCATGGAACTTTTTAAAAGATAAAAGACAACGATACAGTACCAAATAATTTATGAAACAAATCAATTATATCATTGGATATTTTATTTATTTACTATATCATGTTTCAAATCAATTATTGTATCTTGAGTATAGTCAAGATACATTTTTCTAACACAGATCAAAATAAAAAAAACGAGATTCATAGATGATTTTCTATATGTAATGCTACCGATCAAGATGAACTTGGTGGATGTCAATGGTGGCGATAGATGAATACGACAGTGATTTAGTAACGAACCAGTTTGTCAGGATCTATAACTTATGAAAATTATGAATAACCAAGATTAACTGATTTGAATTTATCAGAGTATAAATCAATAATCTTGCTTTGAATCAAAGTTTAATTAAGAAGTTTGCGGAATAACACTTAATTATTTTGACAAAAACTTTCAGAATCAATAATAGCATAAAACATAAGAAGTAATCAAGACTGTTTGTATTGTTGAATTCACTGATTACAATCACCTCTAATCTGTTTTGATTAGACGAAGAACACAAACTGTTCTTAGGGTTTTACAACCTTAGAGGCTTAAGAAAACTTGAACAATAAAGCAATTACAGACTCAAAATATGCAGAAAACTCTTATTCTATGCGTATATCTTCTATACAATCTTCTGTTTATTTATATTGCTTTATGGACGTGTTTCCTTGAAGGACTATGACTTCTCTGATAGTAGATATGCTGGAATCTTCTTGTAGATATCTTCCCTGAAAATCAGCACATTCTGTTTATGAAACTGTTGAGCAGCTTGAATGACTTGGCAGCATGAACTGAGCAGCTTGAGTTATTTTGCTCTGGCAGCTTGAACTTTTATACTGGCAGCTCGAGTTTCTTCAACTAGCAGCATGAACTTTGTACTTACACAGAAATTCTACTAACAGTATGAGAAGTCTAACTAACAGCTTGAGTATACTTAAACTATTTCCCAACAATCTCCCCCTAACTTAAATTCTTTATACAAGACTTTAAGTTCTATACAAATAAGGAAATGAAAAAGTAAACTGTTATTTACAAACCAAGGCTTTCCAAAACTTACAATTGTGCAAGCTTCTGATCTATAGCCTTCAAAAATTCTCTCTTCATCTCTTCTTTATCACAAGATATCCTAACTGATTTTATTTGAAGCAGCATATCTTTTGAAAAATTATAAAACTCGAGATTGAAGAAAATACCAAATCCATCTTTGAATTGAATTCTGTAGGTTCTGGATTTGACAAAAATATGTACTTCCTTGATCTGCTTCCCTTTCTTCTCAGCATCTTCCACTTCTTTTCTTGCAAATTCAGCATCAGCAAGTGAACTTAGATCTCTGATGAGTTGTTTTACTTGTGGAAGATCAGATCTGACTTGAGAAACAGACCCTATGTGGTACATCTTTATTAGTTCATCCCTGGTCAGCTTATGGACCATCTGCCAGAATGTATCATACTCCTCTTCTGGTCCAGATTCTCTCCTTATCACAAACTTGACCCTTATATTTCTTTCATCCAGAGACCTGGCAAACCAGTAGTTGATTTCTGGCTTTGTGAAGTCATGTTGATCAATCAACTTTTCTATTTCCATAGCTTTTTGCAAATGGTGCTGAAAGATCACCCTCTTAACAGATGATGGAACAGAAACAGTAGGTTGATCAGTGGGAGCAGGTGCACTGGCAGCTTCAGTTTGGACTGGTTTTGTTGATGGTTGGACTGATTGGGACGGTTGAACTTTTGGTACTGGCTGAACTGCTGAAGAGACTCTTGTTTTCTTTCTTTTCTCCATTTCTTTATCATGTATTTCCTGCAGCCTTTCAGTACTCATGGACTGAGCAATTTTCTTTGGAATGTCTGCTGCAACGGCAAAATTGATCAAGAAAAATTGATCAAGAATCTTCTATTTTCAGCCTTGGTATGCCCAGTTGGCATCTTCCTCTTCCTTTCACCTTGCTTGACCACAAACCCTCTTAGGTAATCTCCTAAGGTTTCATCATCTTGCATTGGGGCATGGGTTTGCTGGTCTAAGGCCTGATCTTGTTCTTCTGCTAATTTTCTGGCAATCTCAGCATCAAAGGCAATCTGGGCTTTTCTGGAAGAAAACTTGTGCTTTGGAGACTCAATGAGAATACCCTTGCCCTTATCTTTTGTAGCAGAAGATGTAGCTTGGACTGAACTGGATGGAGCTTGAATACCTTCTCTTATAACAACTCCAGTTGCTCTTGTAGAAGCAGCTTGAGTTTCTAGGCTAACAGCTTGAGAAGCTGTTGGGACTGCTAGCCTAGAAGATGGAGCTGTTGATGCTGCTTGGACTGTTGGTGTTGGAGCTGCTTGGACTGGTTCAGGAACTTCCTGATTCTCCCCCTTTTTGGAAGCATTGGTTTGGTCAGAAGGACCTACAACCTTTGCCACATGGGTTTGAATCAATTGCTCTAGTTTGATGAGCTTATTTCCACAAAGAGTAAACCCTTTGTGTAGATTAGCCAGTTTCTGATTGTGAGCAGCTTCTGCCTGTTTGAGTGCATGAATTTGTGCCCCCTGTGCAGCAATGATGGACATTTGGTATTCCAACATTGTTACAACAGGTTTCAGCTTTGGATCCGTTAAGAGCATCAGTTACAGACTAGTCTCAAGATCAGATAACACCAGGGGTGTTTGTGGTCTATCACTGACATTAACACCAGAAGTAGGAACCTCTGGGCCCCTCTTTTCTTGGTACTGGGGACTTCCAGCTCGTGTTTGCACACTTGCTGTTGCCATGGGTGTGGTATTAGAGATGTTGGCCCTGTCCTGTGCCTCTTGTGCAGAGACATCAGTAGTGCTAGCCACAGAACCCATATGAACAGTCTCAGAAGAGATGTTCACCTCCTGATTGAGGTTGGGAGTGTCCTCAATTGGTTCCCTTTGGATATTCTGTGCAGAAGGATCCTCCTGCACAGGGATATATGGCTCTTGTCTAAGGGAGGAGGAGGAAGGAGCTCCTCGTCCCCTTTTCCTTTTATATAAGTATTGTAGTGGGCGTGTGGGCTGTACAAAAGGATCAGTGGGAATATTTGTATCATGAGGAGTGGGTTGGGGTCCTGGGGTTGAAGCAGTAATGTTAGGCTGTGTCTGCTCAGGCCCCTCTCCTCTGTTTCTTGTGATGATGTTCATCATTGCAGAGGGCAATGGAGCATCAATGCTGACAAAATTGGCACTTGGCTTTATCAGCCTTTTGATTGAAGATAGTGAGTGCCTATGGGAAACATATATCCTCTTATGTAAATTTGAAGCAGTGCAGGTGTGTGCAATTATTTTTGCCAAAAATCGAGGATACATCAAAAATTTCCCATGCTTCAAGGAATGATGCCTTAACATTCCTTGAAAGATCATATTTTGAAAAATTAAACTGTTGGCCAGTAGAAAAGCACACTAAGGCAGTGGCAATATTTGAAGAAAATTCGGACCAACCAGTTCTTTTGGGGCTTAAACATTGCTGAATAATATGCACAAGGTATTTCCATTTAGGAGAAAAATGTGCTTTCAAGAAAGTAAAAGAATCAGCAGGACCCCTATATCCAATATTTTGAAGACCAAAGTGTAAAGCAGTAAGAGATAGGTCTTTTATACATGTGGCATCTTGAAGATGCAGATGATGTCTGATGGACTCCTCGGTGATATTGATGGTAGTACCATCGATTTTGGAAGTCAGGGTAGGCACTCCATTGATGGTTTGAACATAGGCATGATTCCAGAATTGCTCAATATGAGATATGTATATAGTGGGGTCAATATTGAGTGCATAGTGTATATGGGAGTGCCTGAGGAAGTCCATCATCTCATGGAACGGTTCAAGGTCAGTGTGTTTCAGGGTGTATGGGAGGCAGTTGTGTTCTTTTACGAACTCCATTGATCAAGAAACGACGGTTTAGGGTTTAGGGTTTGAAGAGAATGCGTGTATCGTTCAGAGAGAAAGCAGAAGGCCGTGGAAGAAGAATATGTAACTGGTAGTTACAACTGAACGAAACTGGGACCTTTAAAGGTTTCGAAAAGGTTAGGTCCCCCGGCAACATGATACACAATGATCATCACAAATGAACTCCTTTTGTGGTAAACCTCTTACCAGATTCTTTTTAACCAAATCATTCATGGACTTGAAGTTCGTGACACATCCTTCTATGCCAAAGAGCAGACTCATTTGATGATGCTTTGGATATTAACACTTAAAGTAGTTGATTTAGTCAAAAGAGCTGTGTCTAGGCAGTAAACATTGTCCTTTCTTGGTGTCTAAGTAAAACAAGATTTCAAGATTTTGGAAATCCTTTGAAAGAACAATGCACTCAGAATCTGTGAACAAACAATGTTTTGTTTGTCCACAGATTTGGAGAGACACTCAATAAATTGTACTAAGCTGTTCAACATACAAAACCTCATGGATGTCATGTTCCTGCATTAGTACCTTTACCTGTAAACCTTACCGCCGTCCCCAAACGCAACAAAACCTCCATCAAATCCTTTGAAATTCGACAAGCATTCAGAATTGCCTGTCATGTGCCTAGAGCATCCACTGTCCAGATGCCATCTTGTCCTATGAGGAGACCTGTGGTTGCCCTGCACAAATAACAGCTTAGTTAGTAGTGGAGTAAACCCAAACCAAATTGGTTTTTGGTTGGCCTTGTACATTGACATAACTAAAAACTGTTTTTGACTTCTTGTATTTGGTGAGATCTACTGATGGAGTCTTTGGAGAGTATTTAGTGATGATATGAGGTATCCAATTATTTTGATCATCTTTTCTTCTGACAATCTCAGATGATTCACTAGCAGCTCCAGTTTGGTGCCCAGCAGCTTGAGCTGTGTTAGTAGTGCTAACAGTTTCACTTTTTGCACTACCAGCATCAGATTTTGACTTAGCAGTCTGATCTTTTGCATTAGCAGTTTGAGCAACAGATTTGTCCTTGACACACCATATTTGTTTAAAACTTGATTTAGGCTTTGCCAAAACTTGTTTTTGATGTGTGGACTGTTTTTTATTAACTTTTGAGAATCTGTGATCAACTGCTCTCTTTGGAGCTGCTGTGGAAGGTTTCACTGTTGAGGGCTTTGCCTGTTTAGGATTTGATTTTGTGTGATGTACAGTCTGTTTTGCAACAGCTGGTTTGTAAAAACAATCCTTGGCTAAGTGATTCTTCCTTCCACAGTGAAAGCATCTTTTGACAGTTTGAATTGGAACACCAGACTTTTCTGTCAATTTCTGGTTCCTGTTTCTCTGGTTTCCTCTTACCTGCTGTTGTTTAGGAAACTTTTGAACACCATGCTTTTGGCATGTGCAGATAGAAACAGTTTTACTTTTTTTTGTTCCTTTTGATGAAGATGCAGTGTTACAGTTAGAATGTACAGAAACTTGTGGAGTAGCATTGCATACACTCATCTTCTCTTTTCCTTTCTTACTGGGAACTTTGACTTCTATGGGTGCACTCTTTGTGTCACAGTCTCTATTTTGACTCTTATCTTCCTTTGGTTCAGGACTGCTGTCAAGGATAAGATCTACAATAGTCATAGACTCATCTAATGGTTCATTGACAAGTCTATCAGCAACTTCACTCATTGGATGAATGTACTTGTTATTATATGGAGGTGGAGTAGCTCTGTATCCTATTCCTTCTTTGGGATTGACCTGAGATTTGACTCTATCTTTGAATTGAACTTCCATTAGGTGTTCTAGCTTTTGATTTGCTAACTTGAAGTTACCCAAATCTATGTTAACAGATTTCAGTTTCTCATTAGCCTCTAACACCTTCTGTTCAGTTTCTTCTACCTTTTTATTCAAAGATTCTATTTTCTTATTGAGTTCCTTTTTCTCCCATTCATGATAGTTTCTATCATACCCCATTTGAAGCTCATTATCCTTATAGTCATTGATCTGTTTTTCCAGATCTTCTATGGCTTACATATATTCATATCTCCTTTCTTCCATCTTAGCTAGAGTTTTGCACATGCTCTCATTATGATCTCTGTACTTTTTAACCATATTTTTGCATGATTGAGAGCAGAGTTTAGAATTTACCTCAGATGGTAGTTTCAGTTGAGGAGACATTTGAGGTTTCTGCCATCAGTGCTTGATTTTGGAATTCTTCCTCTGTCTGATCACTCCAGTCAAACACATTGTCTTCTTGAGAGACAAGTGCTGTTGATGAGGAAGCTTGGATGGGCTGTGAAGTCCTTGATGGTTGTTGACCTTGAGATCTACATTCTCTGGCAAAGTGACCAAGCTTATGGCATTTATAGCATTCCACTTTTGATTTATCAAAAGATGGTTTGCCATCTGTTTTGGCTTGAAAGTTGGTCCTTCCAGTTCTTTTCAGGAATCTTTTGGCTCTCATGGTCAGCATTGCATGTTGCCACTTTAAATCCATCTCTTCAAGATCATCAGGATGGATTTGTTCCAAGTCTTCAATATTTAGAGCAAATAATCCATCATTGGCAACAAAAGCTTCATAATGAGTTTCAGCAGAATTGCCATCACCACCTGAAAAAGAATCACAGTTATTAGATTTTTCAGAGGACAAAAGAGCAGTGTTGTGATTATAAGAAAAGGATTTCTTTTTAGCATCAATTTCAGTCTCAAACACTCTTAGACTGTTGTATAGATCATCCAATTCTATCTCATCAAGTGTGTCTTTTGTTCTCCACTGTGCAGCATAGACTGTCCATTCTTCTCCAAGAGATCTGAGAAACTTTCTGTTGACCTCATCTTGATCCAGATTGACCCTTGCACTTTCCAGTTCACTTATCAGTTTGTTGAACCTGTCAAAGATTTGAGTGAGGTTTTCATTCTTGCCACCAGAAAAGTTTTCATACTGCTGTTTCAAGAGGTCCTTTTGATTTCTCTTGGTACTTGCATTACCAGCAAACCTCTTCTCTAAGGCATTCCAAAGAGAGTGAGCAGTATAAAAATTTTTAAACTGATGTTGATAAGCATTAGGAATGGCTATTTGTAATAATGTGAGTGCTTTCACTTCATTCATTCTAGCCTTCCTTTCAAGTTCAGTTTTTGGAGGAGTTTTTACTGGTTTTCCCTCAGCATCAAGTTCTGGATCAACTGCAGGAGGAAATTCAACAGCTTCCCATATGGCATAATCAATGAATTGAATATGCTGTTGAATCCTGAGTTTCCACATCTCAAACTCAGTGGGCTTGAGCATAGGCACTTTGAGTCCTTGCCCAGATCCACTGCTGCTATTTTCAAATTCCATTGAAAAAGATTAAAAATTTGAAAGAAAGTTTTCGACTTTGAAAAACAAAGAACGACCTGTGGCTCTGATACCACTTGTCAGGATCTATAACTTATGAAAATTATGAATAACCAAGATTAACTGATTTGAATTTATCAGAGTATAAATCAATAATCTTGCTTTGAATCAAAGTTTAATTAAGAAGTTTGCGGAATAACACTTAATTATTTTGACAAAAACTTTCAGAATCAATAATAGCATAAAACATAAGAAGTAATCAAGACTGTTTGTATTGCTGAATTCACTGATTACAATCACCTCTAATCTGTTTTGATTAGACGAAGAACACAAACTGTTCTTAGGGTTTTACATCCTTAGAGGCTTAAGAAAACTTGAACAATAAAGCAATTACAGACTCAAAATATGCAGAAAACCTTTTATTCTATGCGTATATCTTCTATACAATCTTCTGTTTATTTATATTGCTTTATGGACGTGTTTCCTTGAAGGACTATGACTTCTCTGATAGTAGATATGCTGGAATCTTCTTGTAGATATCTTCCCTGAAAATCAGCACATTCTGTTTATGAAACTGTTGAGCAGCTTGAGTTATTTTGCTCTGGCAGCTTGAACTTTTATACTGGCAGCTCGAGTTTCTTCAACTAGCAGCATGAACTTTGTACTTACACAGAAATTCTACTAACAGTATGAGAAGTCTAACTAACAGCTTGAGTATACTTAAACTATTTCCCAACACAGTTCGCGTCGACATGAAAATCTGAAGTGGTGTATGGTCGGTTCGTTTGGCGGCGGAGAGCGACGACGATGGTTCCCAAAGGAGGTTGTGACGTGGCTGTCAATGGTGATTTTCGATGAAGGCAACGATGCTTCCGAAGGCGATGATACCTTGATGTGACTCTCAATGGTGGCTCTCAATGAAGGCGATGGTGCATCCACAATGAATCTGTTCGTTTGGTGGTGGAGGTCCGAAGTGGTCGATGACCGGTTTGTTTGGCGGTGAAGATCGACGACGATGGTAGCTATGATTAGAGGTAAGTTTGAGAGAAAGAGAAATCATGAATTATTGAGGAGAGAGAGAACATAGAAGTAAATGAGGATGAAGCTTTAATTTTGGAGAGTGAAACAAGAAAAAGTTGACATTTAGAATAAATGATAATTGAATTTTTAATAAATTAATCAAATGACTAAAGTGCCCTTAATTGTTATTAATTATATAAAAAATGTAATGACACATGTTATTTTTCAATTGCTTCTCACCTCTTCTCATGCAAAAACCCTTCTCACGCGATCCCATCTCTCTCTCTCTCTCTCTCTCTCTATTTATATATATATATATATATATATATATATATATATATATATATATATATATATATATAATATGTTTCGAGAGAGTATCACATCTTATGCAGCGCACCAGAAGATACCACCTTTAAAAAAGTTTTTTGAAATTTTTTTTCATAAACATGTTTTAATTAATGTTATAAAGATCATACGTAAATTTCAAATACATTCACATCTTCTAGCTCCAAAAAATGATGTGAACTTACACTCACATAAATTTGCATACATGTGAACGTGCATTTATGTGATGTGTGATTTCATGCATTTAGAGTGTTCGAATTTGCGTGAAATTTATATATATATTCTGTGTAATGTTAATTAGAACATGTTTATGAAAAAAATTCAAAAAATAATATTTTAAGAGTGGTACCTTCGGGTGCGCTGTGTAATAGGTGGTACTCACTTGAACACACACACACACACACACACACACACACACACACACATATATATATATATATATATATATATATATATATATATATATATATATATATATATATATATATATATATATGTTCAAGATCTATGGAGTACCATCTTTGACTGGAGTACTGGAAAACCATATTAAATGTGCGTGTTCATTACGGTAAAATGTTAAATTTAATGCACAACTACAACATACATACGTTCAAATGTGCATTATTATCGACTAGTTCACATCATTTACCTGTTCATTAAGATAAAATGTTCAATTTAATGCAAAATAACAATATGCACATGTTCAAATGTGCAATATGCATAAACATGGTACCTTCCGGTTCCCCAGTCTAACATGGTACCCAATTGATCTCGACCATATATATATATATATATATATATATATATATATATATATATATATGTGTGTGTGTGTGTGTGTGTGTGTGTGTGTGTGTGTGTGTGTAGGGTTGAGATTATTGCAGATGCTAATTTAATGCAGAACTATCGATACAACATGCACCATAGGATTATTATATAACACTAGGGATATGATGATAAATATGCAATTAACATTAAATTAAGGATAGCCCACCAAGTTAGACTACAAACTTTGACCATTTTCGACTATTTTAATATTGAATGTATATGTAGTGTTGTATATATGATATATAGTATTATTTCAATGTTGAATATGTAATATAAACTGTAATTCGACATTGAATGATCTTGATATGACATGTTGAAAGGTTGTCTGGTAATTTTTTTTATGAAAAATAAACACGTAAAAGTTTTTCGGAAAAAAATATATCATGTCCGGTCTCGTTAAATTAAGGGTAGTCCACTAAATTTGACTACTAGTTTTGACCATTATTTCGACTCTTTAATATTGAATGTATATGCAGTGTTGCATATATGTTATATAGTATTACTTTGACGTTGAATATACGATATAAAATGTTACTTTGACATTGAATGATTTCGACATATTATTTTGCATCGTGGTCTGGGTAAATTTTTTTCGAAAAAAATATATAATGACTGGTCTCGTTTTAAAGAGTATAAAATTTTTGTTTTTATGGTATAAATTTTTTTATTTAAAAACTAATCATATTAACCTTATATTAATTTAAAGAAATATTTTTTTTATTAATGTCAATCTTTTTGTTATTGTCAATCTTTTCCTTTTTTACCAATATTAGTAACACCAATCTTTTTTTCACTAATATCAAACTTGATTCTTTTAATAAGACCATTAGATTAATCTAATCTATGGGCGATATTAGTGATATTTTTAATTCATTCAAGGGTAAAAAAGAAAAAAATTGGATTTAGCAAAAAGATTGACATTAACAAAATAAATATATTTTCTCTTTAAATAAAAATAACATTAATATGATTAATTTTTAAATACCATAAAAACGAGAATTTTATACTCTTTAAAACGAGACTGGTCATGATATATTTTTTCAAAAAAAATTTACGTGTATATTTTTTATAAAAATTTTTTTTACCCAGACCACGATACAATATAGCATAACGAGATCATTCAATGTCGAAGGAACACTTGGTATCGTATATTCAACGTCGAAGTTTTTACTATATATCATATATGCAACACTACATATACATTCAATATTAACAGAGCCAGAATAATGGTCAAAATTAGTAATCAAAGTTGTTGAATTTAACAAAAACAGTCATGATATATTTTTTTAAAAATTTTTTACGTATTTATTTTTCGTATTAAATCTTTTTACCCAGACGACCATTCAATATATTATATCGAGATCATTGAATGTCGAATTACAGTTTATATCACATGTTCAACGTCGAAGTAATACTATATATCATATATGCAACACTGCATGTACATTCGATATTAAAGGAGTAAAAATGGTCAAAGTGGGCAGTCAAACTTGGTGGGCTACTATTAATTCAATGTTAATTGCATAATTATCATCTTATCCCTAGTGTTATATTATAAACCAATGGTTTAGATTAGTTCTATAAATCTACACTAAATTAAGGTTCTGCAATGACCCCAACCATATATATATATATATATATATATATATATATATATATATATATATATATATATATATATATATATATATATAGAATGTGGTTCGATAGAGTACCACCCATTATGCAGCGCACCAGAAGGTACCACCTTTAGAAAAAAAAAATTTATATTTTTTTTCATAAACATGTTTAAATAGACATTATGAAGATCATATGTAAATTACACATGCATTCACATCTCCTAGCTCCTAAAAAGTGATGTGAACACACACTTACATAATTTTGAATGTACGTGAAAATGCATTTATGTGATGTGTGTTTTCATGCACTTAGAGTGTTTGGATTTGCGTGAAATTTACATATCATCCGTGTAATGTTAATTAAAACATGTTCATGAAAATAAATTTCAAAAATATTACTTTTAAGGGTTGTACCTTCTGGTGCGCTGCATAATGGGTGGTACTCACTTGAACCTAAATCTACATACATACATACATACATACATACATACATACATACATACATACATACATACATATATATATATATATATATATATATATATATATATATATATATATATATATATATATATATATATATATATATATACATATTCAAAATCAATGGGGTACCTTGTTAGACCGGGTTACCGGGATACCAGGGAACCATGTATAGCCAATCATGTATCATGAAATCATTAAATAAACTAAAATTTTGCTGAAAATATTTTCTCATGTTAATTAATGTTTAGGGGTAATGTTGGTATTGAAAATTTTAAATGAGGATGAAAGATTTAGCATATCACACGAATCACTTCATTTCAGTTATATAAATGGAAATCATTCCTTACCATCACCAAACACAAACATTCCTTACTATGGTAGTTATTCCAAATTAATTGAACACGAAGAGCATAGAACAACATTGCACATGTTCATTACAATAACGAATATGCATGTGTGTAGTATAATGTCAAAAATTAATTACATGAATGCAATCGCACATATCTTACTGTAATGTATAGTGAATACGCAGTTGCATAATATAATATTAAATTTAGATCATCTGTAATTGCCATAATTGTATGCGTGTGTGATTAACAAAGATAATGAACATGTGCAATTGTCGTTGATTATGTGCAACTAATAAAGAACATGTGCAATTGGAACAGAACATCGTACCGCACATGTAACATGTTACACTACTAACATAATTGAGTTAATAAACACCCCTAATGAATATGTGCAATGGTGATACACCATAAATCGCAATTGAACATGTTCACTACCGTTAGAGATGGCAACGGGGACGGGTATTACCGGAGACCCCTTTCCTCGTCCTCGACCCCGCCTTTGAAAACCCGTCCCCATCCCCGACCCCGTCCCTGACGGGTAATCACTTAGCATCCTCATCCCCGTCCCCGATGGGTAACGGGGACCCCCGACGGGTATTCGGGGATTTTTACCCGCTTAAGTTTACGTTATGTATTTTATAATTAATGCTTATGAAATAGAAAAATTGGACATAAAGTATTATATTTATGTATTTAACTAATATAATATTAGATTAATAACACAACACAAAAAATATTCATTGATCGACCACATAATAAAAATTGTTATAACGATACAATATTTCTAGATAAAATTAAATTTAATTACAATGTCAAAAAGAAAACATAAAACTCCAAACTCTATTATTTACTATGCATTCATATGTATAATATTTAAGCATTTAACTACTCATGTATGTATTTAACCATGAGATTCATATGCGACGTTTAAGCATTTATATATAATAAGGATATTATTTATACTTATATTATGTTTCGGGTACGGGGTCGGGGTCAGGTACGGGTACGGCTACCCGAGGGGTAATCTCATCCCCGCCCCCAGTTTTAGAATTCGGGTATTACCCATCCCCGTCCCCGGTCAACTCGAGGATTACCCGATCAAAACGGGTTCGGATGTCGGGTTCCCCACCGGATTTGAGGTTTTTTGCCATCTCTAACTACCGTGTAAATGAATGAACCATCACGAACGAATTAATGAAAAGAAAAAGAATACCATTGCTGGACA